>PVKN010030317.1:0-12762 GCA_004027915.1 Capromys pilorides
TTTTCTATAGGTAAGTGGCCATCTCAATCAGCAACCTAAATTTTTTAATGCTAAAAACTGGGATCTGAAGTGTTTCAGCTTATTTTTCATTTATCACACCAAATGTTATCATGTAAAGAGTGATATTTAAATAAGGGCAACAGTAACATTCAGTATACTTTAAATGCCTCCCCTTTTTTGAAAACCTCACAGCTGGTTGGAACAGGCACATATAGGTAGCCACTAGGTTTTAAAGTTTTCAATAATATATCAACTGTGCACATTATATTGGATATTGTAAGAGGATGTTGCATACACTTACTTTTTCAGAGCAATGGCTATGAACGAAAATAGCCAGTGTAAATGGGCGACAATTAAAAATGATTGTTTAGTTGCTATTACAGAGCAAAAACTTACTTAGGTCCTAAGCTAATATAATTCTTCAACTCCCCACAGAATTAAAAAACATGACACTGGAAAGAAAAAAGAAAAACTTCCTTTTGTGAGCTTATTATTTGGTATTGTTGATGGACAAAACATCTTAATTTACCCATTTTAAAATAATAATGACTTTTTTTTTCTTGTGTTTGATTGCTTAAAAAATTGTGTTAGTGTTTTTTCTTTCCTCTTTTTCTTTAGGTCTAAACTGATAAAGATTCACTAGACCCTTAAGCTTGGGATTGTGGCTACATCTTGTTCCCCTGCCTCTGATTAAATTTCCCAAATCCCTGGGTGAGATTCACAGATGCCTGTTTGAACGTTTTGATGAAGCTAATTTCTTAGGAAGAAAATATGGATGTGTTATATATTTCATGGGTTTTTAGTTCCTGATTTTTGGAAGGTTTGAATATTGTGCATACGAGGCTGATCGTGGGTAAGCACCCTCCTAGCACTAGGTGATGGCATTGTTTCAAAGAGAATTAGGAAGAACACTGGACAGGGAAAAGAGTTGAGAGAGAAGGGGCACAGTCTTTAAATACCTTTCCAACTGATCTGCAGGAAATTGTGCTGGAGAATCATTTGTTTCCTGTTTCCCTGTAAATGTGGTTTGCATTACATTCCATGTTTGTCTTTTTGTTGTTGTGGCTGTTGTTATTGTTTTGTTTTTCACTAAACTTGAGGCACCACCAAAGAGGTTTGGGGATAAGGCATTGCTTCTGTATCATTTATTTTTAAATGATTTTATTATCATTTGATGGTGGACATTATCATGTTTCATTGTTAGGCATGTGGGCTGTGTTTTTCCCAGCCTACCTAAAACTTGTCTCGCTGCAGTACCTGGAGCACCAGGCTCCTTGCTTTATGGTGACAGTTCATAGCCGTGCTCATCCACATGCCCTCAAAATGTCCTCTGAGCAGGACGAAACTTCATTCCTGATCCACTGTAATCACCTGGCTACTTTAGACATGAAGTGGTCATTTCAAAAGTTGTTCAAATTTACTTTTACTTTAGGAAGACAGTGCAATGCAGACATTTATCTGCTCTGTGGAGCAACCCAAAAGTCCATGCCTTGTACCTATGAGAATTCCAGGACACACACATACACACACCCACACACATATACACACACACACACACACGCACACAAACACACGTTTCACTTTTTTCCCTTCTCCTTACAGAAAAGCCTTTTTTCATAGCCAGTGTAGTTAAAACATAATTTTACATTCAAGTCTTTTAAGTATTTATACATTTGATTCAATTTTATTTGTAGTCTTTCATATTTTAATCAAAACTCTCAGGTGCTACAGAGTGCAATTATGTAATAAAATTATGGATTATTTTAAAAAATGAGATTGTGTATTCATAAAATATTTATAATCTACTCAGGAAATCCACATGGTCCCCCCAAAAAAGGAGAAGAGCAGTTATCTGTGTACTAGTGAAAACAAATGAATAGTGAATATAACTGAAACAGATTCTTTTATAATCTAACTGTATTTTATAGAACAGAATAGCCTGCTGAAAAGGTTATGCATGGAATTTTCAGAAAAACTTCCCATCATACAGACTAACCTTTAAGAAAATCTCAAACGTATCTCATGTGAGATGTTATACTAGGTAAACTATATAGCGATTGTTACAATTTATTAAGCAAAGCTAAGGCTTTCTTCTGCAAAAGAGTTCTTGATGTTCCATTAACCAGTTCGGAGATATAAAATTGTTTTTTTTGAGAATTGTGTATTTCTCAAGCTAAACTTCAGTAGAGTCTGGTTTAGTTTTGTTTTGTTTTTTAATGCTAAAGATTTGTGACTTAGTTTCCAAACAACAACCTCTTATTCACAGGTGTGCTTATGTCATATGGTGTCACAGTACCACAGTTGGATTAGAATTTTAAAGTTTCCATTTCTGATATTTTTGTCTTTAAATTCCATGGAGCTCTGATCCTTTCCCTAACTTTGCTCAGATTCTTCTTCCTAATTTCCTAAACAAATATGCACATACTTACTGGACATTTTATTCAAAAGTAACTTGAAAGGAACACAACAGTCCTAATATTTTATGTAGGAAAAAAATTGCTTTGGGTGTACTCTTTCCCCTCCCCCAGGTAGGATAAAGAGTAAGTTAACACACCTAAAAGTGAGAGGTGGGAGCAATGTAGATGGTGGTCAAATTTCAGGGTCCCCCCTGCCACAAAAAAGTGCACAATTTGGCTGCACTTTCCAGGGACCCAGCACCATGCTTTCTAGAGCCCAAATTGCACTCATCTTGAGAGAGGGCGCACTGAGGTAATTGGTGGGACAAAGTAGGGAGAGTTGAATTCCAGCTGCTTCCGTTGTAGCTGACCTGAAAAAGAATAGGGGATGCTAGCGGTGGAGGCTAACATTTGCCTTGGCTTTTTCACCTCCACAAACCTAAGGGTGAGAATTATAGAGTTCTGAGTGACTGCACCAATAATGACCCTGTTCAAGTGGGAATTGCTTTGTTGGCGAAAACTCTCATACCATTTTAAAAATAGTTGATGCATTTACCAACCACAGTCCTATTACTGTAGCCCAATAAAGTTTATCCACAGTATGGAAACACTCCTTGCTTTTATTGTCAGCTGATGTGTATGTGTTGGATTCTCACCTCTTTGGTTACAATTTTAGAGTGCTCAAAATGAAAGACATTTGGAAGACACTGGAGTCCAATCTCTAAGAAAGGCACAATATATAAAATCTTGTAGATGCCTTTCTCCCTAAGAATGTGGGCTCTCCTTTTAAGGAGAATAGTGCTGTGGTACTCAATAGCTTTTCTAACGAATAAAACAAATTAAATTGATGTTACATGCATATTTAAACCCCATCCAGTTAAGTACTGACGTGATTAAAATAATCAAATGTATTACTTAAAAAATTAAAAAGGATAAATTCTGTACCCCATTATTTTATTGACTTTTAAATAGAAATTGCAGAAATGTTTACATTCCTAATGGCATTATTAAGCTAAACTGACAAATCAGAGTAAAAAAGTTGATTGGCCAGCGCATTATTATTTCTGCACCTGTTATTACAATTCAGAAGAGGAGGCTGAGCAGTCTGGGAGCAGGGTGGATGCTGTTTCTCGTAGGCTTTCTTTGTGTGATGTGGGGGTTGGGTTAAATGTTTAGCAAGTGTAGTTTCACTTTGTAGTGCCTTTTTGTGTGTTGATGTGATTAAAAGACTACAATGTTTTTCATGTAGCTTTGAAATTAATATGCAAATAACAGGGGATGGTAAGGCTTCCTGTACCTGTTACGCTAAACCTAAGTATATGTGGTGGTGGGGATGCCAGCTTTTTAGTAGAAGTTGTTTAGTTACAAACATCGCCAACTTTTCATCTCTGTCCTTGAACCTATAACGGAAAGTGACGGATAAGTCCAACTGAAGATCTGGGATACAAGAACTTTATTTACATTTGTGTTTTCTGATTATGTTTGGCCAAGAAGTTCAGAGACCTTGAGAAAAATTTTTAAATGATGCATTGTGTAACATTACCCATACTTTGTTTGAACATCATTGTGCATTTCCCTTATTTCCTGCTTGTCCTAATCAGGCAATATCCTTTTTCACACATTTGAGCCTTGACCCCCTCTTCAGCTTAGGTGGCAGTGATTGTTTGTTAATTTAATTCTAGAATTTCTTGTGTTTTCCTTGTCCACAATGCAGTTTACACAGACCAACTTAAACTTTGTGAAGCCGGTTGGATAAATAATACTCTCCGTATTCTTGCCTTTTTAAAAGGTTCTTTAAGATAGTTATTTTATTTTCTGAAATATAATGACATCAGATGTGGGTTGAGAGGAGGAGATCTCTGTATCTTTGTTTAATCCTATGTACCACTGCTCACCCTACAAAAAAGTGGAAGAAATGATACTGTTTCCCAGAAGATGCTAGTTAACACTATTCATGTGAGTTTAGACTTTGTCCTCCATATTAATTTAAATTCCCAGACTTTAATAACACTTAATGTGTAGCCTGGATCCTACTTAATCTCACCCCATCTTCATAGCAAAATGTTTACATAAATGAGCTCTCAATTTTGATATCAACTATCTAGCTTAGTCTTCCCAGAGTTAATACTACTGCTATAATTAAACATGTTCCACAGTTGCCATAGGCATAAAACTTAAAAATGATGTTCCCCTCTGTTCTTTTAAGCCATCTGTTGGCTAGGTCAGCAAGGAAATGGGAGCCTGATTTTATTTTAAAGAAAATAAGTAATTACTCTGCCATTGTAACAGACATTCAGCTTCAGAGAGAGTGAAAGATAAAATCCCATCATATTTTCATTTTGTTACATTTGCAGCCGAAAGTTACATGCTCAAATTGGTTATTTTCAACTCATGACAGCTGTGATATTTAAAATGATCACAGCTGTTGTGACTTAAAATTGATTTTTCTATTAACACCTGAGAAAAAGACCTGTGCCTTATTAAAAACTTAAATAAGGTAACTGTAAAATTAGACATGTTGATGTGAATCTGGTAATCCTACTTTCCAGAGGTTGCAGAATGCAGCAGACTGGTTTCCTAGATGCATTAAGGGATCGAATTAAAACTGTTAGAAATAGGTGTCTCACTGTTAGATGCGTTTATCTTTTAGGTTTATGGAATAGCAGATCCTCTTGGTCCAACTTTACAGTGCCAGTTTTGCTAGTAAAACCTTTTAAGATTCAGTTTACTTAATTAACCGTGAGGAAGATGATCTCCATGAATCATGAGATCATAACCCCTACAAGCTGCGTTACCTCTCAGATATAACATTGAGAAATGTAAAACCACATGAAGTTGTTCCTTATGGAGGAAGTTTTGGTTTTATGGCTCTTTTCCTGCATCATTTCTGGATGATGAGAAAAGAAACGCAGATGAAAAAGAAGAAACAAATTATGCCTAAGTAGTTTTAGGCTAGTACATGTTTTGGGATTTTTGGAGGCATATTTAATGTTCACTTTATCTATCCATTTAATGTCTTGAAAGTTAGATGATGTAACTGGGTGTGGCGGCTCATGCCTCTACTCCCAGCACTTGGGAGGCTGAAACAGGAGGATCTGTGCGAGTTCAAGACCAGCCTGGGCTACAGAAAGAAAGAAAGGTAGGTAGGTAGGTAGGTAGGAAGGAAGGAAGGAAGGAAGGAAGGAAGGAAGGAAGGAAGAAAGGAAGGAAGGGAAAGAAAGGAAGGAAGGAAGAAAGGAAGGAAGGAAGGAAGGAAGGAAGGAAGAAAGAAAGAGCGAGCTAGATGATGATTCTGGGGTTCAGGTCATCAGTTAGATGTTTATCTTCCCAGGGTGATAAGTATTGGAATCTTGTAGATACCTACTTAGTAGTCTAACCCATGTCATAAAAAGAAGGAAGGCGCTTTAAGATATTGAGGTATTGTCTTATTTTGAAGTAGATGGTTTAGTGTATAAAACACAGCTGGCCAGACGTGAAATTATTTATGGATAACAGTGCAATCACAGATGCATTGCCAACAGGGAGGATGTAGATTAAACTCTTTGGCTGGTCCTAGGATTTTTACCTGTGTAACTCAATCAGAATTGAAAGCATGACAGGTTTTATGATGATAAATGTATGACTGGATCAGAGAAAGTAGGGATGGATGGTTGGATAGATGGATGGGTTGCATAACTAGACAGTAATAGATAATGCCAATTATTTATTTCCCAAACTTGTTTTTTCATCAAAAGTTGATATGTAGAATAGTATTTTGATTATTATATGGAGTTCAGAGCAAGTTAGTTGAAAAATAATAATCTACCATTACATAACCAAAATTACTATACAGACGCTTCTAAATGTTTCAGAGTGAACATAGATGGCCTATTTCAAAAATACAAGCCAGAACTGTTGAGCCCCCTAAGCTCAGCAGGTGAAAATGTTAGGCAAGGGATCATGGACAGAAATGACTATTTCCCCTATTAAGCTGAAGGAAGGCATTTGTAGAAAGGGCCATTGTTTATATAAAGACGGAAGAAAATCAAAGTGGATCTTTGTTGCTGACAGACTCTGATTACAAACATTTATCTCTAGAGCAGTGGTGCTTCCCAGGGGATATAAGGCAATATGTGGAAAGGTTTTGGATTGGCACAGCTATGGGGATGAGGAGTGGGTTAGGACTGGCATGTGGTGCCTTGGGGCAGTGCCTCAGTCCCGCTAAGGTTCACAAGACCTGCTTGAGAAGTAGTATGTCTGGACCTTAGTAATTTATTCCTGTCACTGGGACCATCTTGTAGCTTTATTCTTTGTTTTCTTTTTCATTCCATTCAAATAATTTTTCTTATTTTTGGTAAGCCACTCGCATAGTATTGTCCAGGTAGTTATACCATTTACTATGTGAGATTTTATTTGCAGTGTTGTAAATATAGTACAGTACTTGTGAACCAACTGGAATAGCTTCAAAGCAGCTGTTAGAATATGTTGAACCAATAATGAACATTTCTTCATACCTTAAATACATATGTATATCTTACCTTTTAAAATATTGTGAACTCTGTGTAGCTGTTGCTTTATCTGAATCATTGTAAAAGAAATGTACCGGTTTGTTCTCCCAGAAGATATAAAAGGGGGTAATTACCATAAAGTAATTATTAAGTACATTTAACCATTAATTACATTTAAGGGATGTTAAGGACTTTGCATCATGATTACGTATGTTGTGTATATATTAAAAAAAAAAAAAAAGATTCAAGTTTCAAGCCAATGTTAAAAACCCTGCTCTAGGCTTTCCCAATAATTCTGCCTCTTTGCCTACCCAACTGGGGATCTCTCTATCTGCCACTACTGTGCTTTCTATCAGCACTGGATTATTCCTGGCAGTGATTTGGAAAGTGATTTTGAGACCTCTGTTGCCTTCCCTCGCATCTTATGGAGGAAGGCGGCGGGATCTGGTGGCAGCGCCTCACACCTGCCAACTTGTAGAACCCAGAAGCATACCTCACTTCTTAGATGCCAGGTTTTGGAGAGTGTTGCCAAGTCTGATAGTAACTTGTGCCACTCTTCAATTTCCTCCCCAGGCTATACAAGGTCCTCAGAGGTTTGATCAGAGTAGCGATGGCAGCTGGAAACGGGAACAGCAGCTCTGATTGGAGATATGTCTGGTGCACCGATAGGCTCTGACTCACCACTTAGCCTATGAGCTGCAGGAATTCCAGTTCCATCCCACAAGCTTCCTTCATCTCCACTTCATACACCCTGATTTTCTGTCCAGCTTGATGCTACACAGTTCTACTAAAATCACACGATGCCTCCAGGTTTACTTTGTACAGCACATCTATTCATAGCCGTCTTGTAAGTTCTCCCTGTGCTGGCATGTACTGTGGCCTGTTTTTCACATGTTAGAGTATAGGGCTGTCTGTACTTACAGAAAGCAACTGAAAGGAAAACTTGCATCTTTTTTCTAGTGCCAGGTGAGAAATAAAGTTTGCCACTTATACGATAACTTCTTTTGAGTAGTTTTGTCTGGCATAGTTTTTTTAAGTTGTACATGTAAATTTTTTTTTAGGGAATATTAGGCTCATTTTCAGTTTTGACTCATCCTTGGTTTATTATTTGTGTTAAGCTCTTAGTATTTCTCTTGTCTGAGTCCCAGAATGATCCCTTGTGTAGTTTCAAAATAATGACTTGTTTATCATTTTTAAAATATATTTTGGAAAGCTTCTTTATGTGATGTTTATGTCATGTACTTATGTGGTTTAAAATCAGTTTTACTGTAACTTTTCATGAGTTAACAGCCAGAACAAGACTTATAATAAAGTTTGTATTGTAATAATTAATATTCAGGGAAACATTTGCGAACTTCTGTTCTTCCAAGCTTTTTTTTTCATATTCTAATCTTTACTTCATCCACGCAGATGCTCCATGTATTATCCTATGTCACAGGCTAAAGTTGAGTCACTAGCCACTGGTCTATAATACTATTTAAATGTGTATTAAAGCTAAGTAAAATGTAAAACCTCCACTTGTAGCAAGCACATTTCAAGTCCTCAGTGGTTACTCAATCCTGTATTGGGTTGCACAGGTACAGATTCCTAGCTCTGGAGGTGGAAGCATGTGGGACAAACTTATTCAAGATCATGTGAATCCTGGTGGCATTAGAGACCTTCTGCCCTGTCTTGCAGTGTGATGTTTCTGCATTTTTCTTACCTTTAAGCCTGGAAATATCTAAGAACTGACATTTTAATGCTAACTTATACCGTTTTAGTAAGTACTCACCTCATGTAGTTTTTAAATTTAAATTTGGAGCTTGATTTAGACATACTTTTCCAAGGATCTGGCTTTTTGCCTGTCTGCACTTAGGGAGAACCCTGAGTTGCCTTCTGCTGACTATTGGGAGGTCCACTAGGAGACAGACTGTGTCCTCAGGCAGCTGGGGTGAATGCAGCCATCTCAATGGACGTTTGAGCAAGACGCTCCTGGCAGAGGGCTCCTTAGAGCTGGCCTTCCCTGAGTTCGGAGGGCTCCTACATCTGCCTTGACTGTTCCACTAGAAGGTAGTGTTTGATTAAGAGTTACACAATATATCTTTACTCACATACTTCAAATATTTCTTCGTATTAAATAAAAATGGCTGTTCATCTTAGCCTGAATGTTTATTTAACCGAACCTCTCTGCATTGTTATAAACTCATATCACACTGCCTAACAAACTTATGAACATTTAGAAAACCAACTTTTACCCTTTATTTTCTGTTTAGAGTTTAGCACAGCAGTATGCATGTAGGTTTACTTAAATACATATATACATACATACATACATACATGCATACATACATATATACAGTCCCTTAACTTGCTGCATAATGGAACTGGAAAATATCTAGTTAGTGTTGATGGTGCTTATGACCACTTGCATTCAAACCTTCACCCTCAAAATTATATTGTTATTTTTAAATAAATAATGTGCGCTTGATGGCATTACCCTAGAATATCGTGAAGCATTGAGAATGAGCCCATTTGTGCCTTGTAGCTGTCCTACTGGAACAGATAAGACAATTTCAGGAGGGTTCCCATCCTCCTCCTATGGAGACAGACTAGGCCTGGGAAGCACCGGGCACGGACTGTGGCACTCACTGGCAGATGCATTCTCCTTGGGCTCCTAATGGCATACTCAAGCCATCATTTTTCTCAGTAATAATTATGGTGTTAAGAGGCATTTGTGTACTGCGCACTCTTTCAGCCTGTGCCGCGTTTAGTTCCTGTTATGCAAATACTGCTTTAAACATAGAAATGCCAATTTGCATTAATATTTTGGTTTCATATAGCTAGCTATTGCATTTCACAAACAAGTGCATTTTAATGAGCACTGGCAGGATGGTTTTTAAAAGGTTATTCATTAAATACTATTGTAGAATATACAGTAGTCGGTTGCCAAAAATTGATTAAACATAATATAATGTGTGTTGAGGCTGCAGGGATGTTCCTCTTTAAGGCTGTGCAGTCCGTATGGCATTCAGTACTATAAGAATCAGTGCCATTCATGCAGATGCAGAGAGTGCAGTTAATTAATATAAAATGGAGACCAGCATACCATTTACAATGATTTTATTTTAAAATTTTAAACATATTTCACTTTTTGACATTTATTATAACAGCATAGGATACTAACTCTAGGTTAAAGCTGATGTACCTCAGTAGTAATGAACACCAAGTTATAAAGCAGTATATTCTTAGATTTTACATTTTATTGTTAAATCATAAAATGAATTTTTTTCTCTTTTATTATGTTACCCACTCCCCTTCTGGATGTTTTAAAATTTAGGATTGTGGGCAAATTTCTTTCTGATGGGCATTGTATAAGAAAATTTTAAAAATGCAACTGGATTTTCAAAAATGAACTCTTTAACCTCATGGATTTTTTTTTTTTTTCATGCTCCTGCCATGGTTGTCATAGCTTGTGGTTCCTAATTATAATGAGCTTTTTTGGTGGTGTTATTGCAGTCGTTCACCCCCACCCATACCCCCCTTAACTCACTTTTCCCAGAAGAAGTGTTCCAAGCCTTTGAAAATTCTCATGATTTTGCAAATCCACTCTATTTTTGTCTAGAATACAGGAAAGTTAAAACTAGCTGGTATGATGCCATGTTTTGAATCCAATTTTAAAGCAACCCTTTGCAATCCAGGGAGTACAGCTGACATCTTTGTATCTGTAATGAAGATAATTATACCTGCAAGGTGACATCACTAGTGAAGTAACAAATGCTCTTAAAAATTGAGTCTCTGGTCTTCTCTGAATTCTGTAGACTACTTTTGGCATTTAACACTAGACACCTCTTTCATGCCTGTCGTTTTGAGAAGTTGCTTTCAGATGAATTTACTAAAGCTGACTGACACAGGGTTAAATTAATTCTTTTCTTTATTACTCAAAGTGATACAGACCTTTCTTGGACTAATGTAGCTTAATTAGTGGTCAATTAAAACTGAACATTGCTGAATTGAAGTTCTTTGATCAAACTCCCAGGCAAAGGCTCTCTTTCTTTAACTAGCCACCATCTTGAATTCATTTGGAATCAGTAGTATAAACAAGTTTAAAACTGGTTCTTTTATAAGAAAGTCAGCAGGCTTGTATAGCTGTGGTTTCTTTTTTTACTTCTGTAGGCGGCAATTCAAAGGCATGCTAAATGAAAACAGTACTACACCCTGAAAAAAATACATTTTTAAAAGTAACACTAAGTAGTGTCACCCCTACCCATTTATTTTAGGCAGAAGATAAATTTACCTATAAGTAATTGCTAATCAATCTCCAGATATCAGTGGTTGCTTTGGTTTTGCCTAGAAAACTGAAAGAATACTTGCCATCCTCCCTTAAGAAGTCCTCAGTGATAGTTAAAAAAAAAAAAAAAAGTGAAACAAATAAGCACAAACCAGCATGGAAGAAGCTGGGAGGAGAAGGTTGGGCGTCACTGCAGAAATGGGCTCGAGTCACCCTCCAGTCATTCTTTGCTATTCCTTGCATGCTATTTCATCTGTGTACCTTTGGGGCGGGAGTGACACCGTACTTAATTTCCTTGTTGATTTCTTGACTTATTTTGGAGATGGAGAGCATCATTCCATTGCTCTGAGAACTGGTCATGGGATATTCATCACTTTGTTAAAGTACTCAGTGCTTTTGCTAGAATTTGGGAGCACCCCCTCCAGAAAAAAGAGGGAAGTGGGCATGCTAGGATGTGGGACAGAGGATGTAGCTGTAAGATGATAGCCTCTTCTCTTTGATCCAGTGGACTGTCTTCGTATTTAAAGTGGGTATGCTATTCTTGTCTAAACTTACATTGATACCATTCTGTAATCCCAGATTTTGAAAGCTTAACAGTCCCAAAATACTATAGTTGGCACTGTTAGTGCTATACATTTTATTTAAAGTATTAATTAAAACTGGCACGTCTGTACTGGAAATAAAAGTAATAGATTAGGTTTAAATAGATACTTTGCTAAGTTTGTAAATTGCTTCTTCTGACTTCCCAAGTTTCCGCAGGGAAGGGAGAAAGGAGAGTTTTGCAAGTGACCATGTAGCCTTTTCCTATCCCGTGAATGACAAGATTTTTGTAGTTTTGATTACTTATATCCAAAATGTATAGTTATAAACTATAATTAAAATTAAAAATTCCATCCCTTGACAGAAAGAGAAATTGTTTATAGGCAGCGTGCCTTTCGGCAGTGTAGCTTGCCTTCTCCCTAAAGGGCTGATTAGGGAGAATAATTGGGGATGATAGCGGGAGGAAGACGACAATTCCATTTAATTAAAGATAATTTATTTTACTTTAAATTGGTGATGTCCCACATGAATAAGAGTAGATTTAGCAGATAGATTTATTAATGGGTACTGACATCCCCGTTGACAGAAAAAGCAAACATTTTCTTTCCTCATTGTTTTTATTGCATCCCCACACCTGAAATTGCTGTCACCGTGCTTCCTCTGCTGCTTGACAGAGCCATAGACTTCGCTACCAAATATGCAATTACTGATTTATCGCTGAAACCAACTTGATCCCCTTTGAGTTAAAAACCAGGCTAGCAGACTGAACTGCTGCTCAGGCTGTTAGGACTCACACTAGAAATGCTCTCTTCACATGTGACAATTCCTAGATTGACTCTTACTTGATGTAGTTAATGGATTTCCAGATAGTTTCAAACATTTTGAATAAGGACCATAGAGTTCATTCAGTCTTGGGTAAGGTCCTGGTATGAATCTCTTTAAGGAAGTAAGACCTTGTATGTCATCAATAATGAAGAACACTATAAAAATATCCTTTGGGTAACCTAGATTCATTCCTGATCGGGAGTTATATGAAGTCCCTTGTGTGGTTATTTTTATTGTTGTCTCATGC
>PVKN010030318.1:0-12763 GCA_004027915.1 Capromys pilorides
GGTACCGGGGATTAAACTCAGGATCCTGTGCTTGCCAGCCAAGCACTTATTCTCCTGAGCTACCTCCCTGACCAACACTTCTTTTTTTCTTTTTTTAAATAAAAAGGGGTAGGAATGTCTTGGGTTCAATCCCTAATACCACCAAAAAAAAAAAGAAAAAAAACATGAGATTACTTAAGATTAAAAAGTTGACACTGTGGTAAAGACTGTAGAAAAACAGACACACCTACTAGTGAGGAATTCGTTTGCAGAGATACTCAGAATTATCCAAGTTACAAGGACATTTACTGAGTAGCTCTACTTCTAGGGATTTAAAAATGAAATGATATGCCATTTTAGTCAATGTAGCACTGTCATAAGCAAAAAAGATTCATAAACAAATGTCCTTCAACATGGGATTATATAAACTATTGCACCATTCTACTAAGCTTTATATACTTATCTGAATGCTATTTTTTTTTATTTTTGTTTTTTGAGACAGGGTCTCACTATGCAATTCAGGCTGGCCTCAAACTCACAGTGATCCTCCTGCATCAGTCTCCTGAGTGCTGGGCTTACCGGCATGTCACCATGCCACAATACCCAGCATGCAATATTCTTATATAAAAGGTACAAAAGAAATTCATTACTACCTCTTAAGAAAACTAGGCAGCTAGAGGCAGTACTTAGAACAACATTCTTCATGGAAAATTTTTAAAATGTCATATACTGATGAATGAATTCTCTATAGAATATCTTTTGTTTTTAAAAATACAACATGAATAACAGAGAACACTATCTTCAAGAAGTAGCAAATTGGGTTTTCAGCTAAGATATTAAACATTTCTAAAACACATCTTTCTCCCTTTAATCTACAGAGGCTATAAACTTTAATGGGATAAATTGTTTATCTATTAAGATAGATCTATCTATTATATCTATCTATCCAACCTATTAAGAAAATTAAGATGATATGTGGGATGGGTTTTTTGTTCATTTGTTTGAGATAGGGTTTCACTATGCAATTCTAGCTGGCCTTGGACTCAATTTGTAGCCCACACTTGCCTTCAACTCACAGCAATCTTCCTGCCTCAGCCTCCCAATTGCTAGAATTACAGGCATACGTCATCATGTTCAGTAGTTAGGTGAATTTTTTTAAAAGAATCAATTTACTTTCTGTCATGAGAAATGCAAACCTGACAATTTCAATTTGAAAAATGGTTCTGATTATCTGACAAAGTGCCAGGAGCTGTATATATTAATAACACAAATGACTTGATAAATAATTTAACAGATGTATGTCACAAACTCTAAAGAAACACTTGCTCTTTCAGATGCTTGTCATTTTCATAAACTATAGTAATTCTCAAGAGACAGCCTAAAGTGTCTAAAGAAGTACTGAACTTGCTCTAGATCTATTTACTCCCTTAACTATTTTAATTTTGTATAAGTAATACTTTGTCATCGCAACATCTGAATTTATCTATCTTAATCACTTTCCTGTCACTGTGACACAATATCTCACACCCACAAGTAAAAGAGTTTACTTAAGTTCACAATTTGCAGAGGTTTCAGTTGACAGTATACTGGACCCAAGGCAAGATAGCATAGCAAAAGAGGCTTGCTTATGGTATGGCAAATAAGAAACACTGATCAGAGCAGGAGGGACTCACCTCTAACCAGGCTTCGCCTCTCAAATCATGTTTGGCTATAATCCAATAATTAGTATCATGTCCCCATGGCTGGCTCACCCTCTAGGAGCCCTATATAGGAGCACATGATACTTTGTTGGGCTATCTTCATATAAACTGTTAACACCTACCTTATTATGAAAGTATTATAGCAAAGCAAAATAAATGTCAAAGCAAAATGCTTTGTAATTTAAAATACTTCAGAAACATGACATTACCACCCACATGAAGTTTTAGAGGAAGCAATTTTACTTCCTCTCTTCATTCTCCTGCAGGTTTGTTCTGCTTAGGCTGCTGTCATCAAAAGACTACATTTGCACCAGTCTTTTTTCAAAGTTCACAAATAATGAAGCCAATCCATATATAATATATTCAAGGAAAGTGAAAATTATTACTAAACTTTACATATGCAACGTCTCAAACACCCAAAAGCTGGTATTCACAGTGAACTAATACTTGGCACTTGCGCTAAACATTAACCAATGCCTTTTCACTCCTGCAGGAGGATTAATGAGAAAGAGTAGCAGCAACACCAACTGGGGCCACAAAGTGACAGTTGTGGCTGGCACACTGGTTGTCTTGTCAGCCTGAATGACATACTTTTCTCGGTGTTCTAAGTTGAAAGATGTTTGTTTTAAATCTTGGTCTGGTCTTATACAATGAGAAAAATGTATTCTTTAACCATGATAAATAAAGTTCAGAAAAAAACTAGTCCTTTTTCCTGCTTTATGAAGTAAATAAATGTATCCTGCTAGCTTGGAGGTTGCTCTATCACACCTCATCCATAAACTCAAAGAAAGTACAATATCACGGGAAAAAATCTACTTTAAAAATACAAAGCATACAAAATGAACTCTTTGGTGGGGATGGTAAAAACTGAGATGTACAAGTTAAAACGTACTACTTTTTAAAATTTTACATCCCATTATATATTTATTTTGTGCCTATAATGTTTTGCTTGTAGGCCTTTGTATGTGCTGTTCCCTCAGCAGGAATCACTCTTTCCTGCCACACCCATGTGCTTCCCCATTTCACTAACCTCTCACATGTGACTTCCTCTAAGGTTTCGCAGACCCTCCCCACCTGTCTTCTGTGTTCACACAACATGGCTGCAGTCCATCAGAGCACTATATCACTGTGTGTGTTAACTGCAGCTTCTTTACTCGGGACAAAATCATTGTTTTGGCACGTGGGAGGTATTCAATAAATATCTTCAAAGCAACCAGACACTGTGCTAGATAGATTTGAATACAGAGATGAAAAATAAGACCCTAAATTCACTAATAGGAGAAAGGCTGGAAATATCAATACAATGCTGTGTTAATAATTATTCTCCTGTTGCTGAGACACAACACAACACCCACAAGTTAAGGGAAAAAAGTTTATTTAGCTCAGTCTGTATAGATTTCAGTCCATAACTGGCTAGCTCCAAGGCAGGGTGACACCACAAAAAAGAAAGAGTTCATGGTGGACAGAAGGTAGCAAAGCAACAAGAGAGAGGACAAGCCTCTTTTTGTCCCTTATACTGTACCCAGGGTACCAGGACCAAGTCAGTGCCAAACTAATCAGTGGACTGATGTAGCAATCATTTACCACTAACAGCCTTAATTTCAGCGCTGCATCACAAACTAGTCATACACTCTAGATCCAGCCACCTTTGAAAAGGACCTCCTATGGCAACACGAGTCTTTGGGGCAACATCTAGACACAATCCATAGCAAATGCAAAAAGGGTCACAAAAGAGGTATGTGCAGGTTACCAGGGGCATAAACAGAGCTAAGTCAGTCTGGGAGCAGGTGAATGACAGTGAGAGACTGGATAGCAAGAACATGACTAAAGATTCAACAATAACCAATAAATAAAGAGAAGTGAAGATTATTTCATATAGAAGAAAAATACAGGAAAAAGATGAAGGTAAATCCGAGGAACTGCAAGGAGTCTGTCTGATATAGAGCACAGTAATCCTCAACCTTACGAACACACAGTCTGCAAAGTCACAACACTAATCCTCTGAATGAGTAGGCTGGAACTCTGCTCAAGAATTTGTATTTCAAGGAAAAAAAAAAAATTATATTTCAGCCCTATGTGGCAGTACACTATTGTAATTCTAGCACAGGGAGGCCAAGACAGGAGTACCTCAAACTTGAAGTCAGTCTGGGCTACATAATGAGCTCAGGACCAGTCTGACCTGTAGAGATTCCATCTCAAAACAAAAACAAAATTTGCATTTCAAGCAATTTTCCAGAGCATACTACTGCTGGTACTGTTCATTTGGAGCAACTCAAAGACTGGGCTACAAATCATATGTACTATACCACAGAATGTGGCACTGAAAGATTTTAAGCAAAGGAATAAGCTTAATTTTAGAAATATAGTAATAAATAACATTTATATAGTACCTTGTCACTATTCTAAGGATTTTACATATTCTATATCTTATCTATAGACAAGATCTTATCAATAGGTATCTTCAATCCCTTTTGGCCGTATGTCGCACTTCAACTGAATTCCAATTAAAACTCAGAGTGTAGTCTGGGCATGGTGTTGTAAACTTGTAACTGTGAGTTCAAGGCCAGCCTGAACTGTATAATAAAACCTCATCTCAAAAAAAAAAAAAAAAAAGATAAAAGGAATAGTGCAATTCTTCAGTTAAGTAATCACATCTAAAAAGCTCAATAGCTACATTTTCACCATGGCTACTACAGAGGTAGCATGCAGGGTACAGTAGTACTTCTGTTCACAAATTCAATTCTCTCTACAATTCTGATTGCAAAACAAACTGTACAAAAATCAAATCAAATTTCCCCATAAGTTCAACATTGAACCTAAGCACTCAATTTGATTTGGTTCTCATTCAACATGGTTTGTGACCAGAATCACATTAAAAAAAAAAAAATCAATTCTCATTAAAATGAATTTAAAAAATCAAATTTTTCAATTGAAATATTACATTTCTATCATTACACAAAGCTCTATTACATAGTAATGATGTATAGTAACTCATTAAATCCTCACAATTTTGTTAAGAGATAAGCACTGTATTATCCCTATTTTATATAAGAAAATGTGGCAAAAAATGAACAATTAAGCAAATTATCAAATATCATAAAGCAAATAGTATCAACATGGTAAACAAATCCAGATGGCCTGGTCCTTGAGCCTATGTTCTGAATCACTTAATATGATCATTCTTGGCAATAATCTGGACTAGAGAGAGATGATACTAGAAGAAAAATTGATGAGAAAGCCGCTATGGTAGATCAGGAGACAAATGCTAAGGGCCTACTCTGAGAACAGTAGTTAGAATGGAGATCTGGTTAGTTATTAACTGAGATGACTAAAATATATTAAGAGATTGGAGACAGACTAGACCTTAATCCAAAAGTAAGAAAGATATGGAAAATAATTCCAGTTTCTGTTTTAACTATTAGTTAATGGCAATGTCTCTTTAAATGACAAATTTCACCTGGGTCATCACAAATATGAAGTGATGGAGATAAGATACTATCCACATACAGTGGGATATACAAGTTCAGAGCTCAGAAGTGAGGAAATAAAGAGGTCGCAATTTAGAGGACAGAGATCTAGGAGTAACTCGGAAAGATGGAAGCTACCAAAAAATGGATGAAGAACAGAACTTGAGAAAAACTAGCATAAAATATGGCAAAAAAACCCAAAATGCCAACAGCTGATAAGGAATTACTGTAAAGATGAAGGGAAGAAATTTTTAGGAAAGAATCATCTCAGAAGTCAAGGGAGGAGAAAACAGTCCACAAATACAAAATACTGCTCAGATTTCAGGTAAAATACAACTGAAAAACCACCCAAAAGAGCAGTTTCAAATTGTATTCTACGGCAAAAACTAGACTGCAGATCTAAAATACAGACCAGCCATTTTTCAAGAAGCATGAAATCAAAAGGCTTTAGTAAGAAGAATCTGAAGAATTATTTTTGGGGGGTGGGGACAGGGGCAGTTACTCTGATAAAAAGGACTTCTATATTTTCAGGGCTAAGAAGTAAAAAGAGAAAAAGATGGCAGAGTCAAAAGATTGATGGACATTCTTAATGGGACAAGGTCCTTACAGCAGGAAAAAGCAAGCCTTTGATACTTCTCTTTCTGCTAAGACAGCAAGGCCATAAATTTAAGCACAAATAGTTTAGCATGACAAGGACATAAACTGAAGTGACTGACAAAGATTTCATTTTATAAAAGCTATGGAACTAGATACTGATAAGAAAGAAACACAGATTGTAGGAAATACTGAATTTATTCAATGAGAACAGACATATCCTGAAGAAGAAGGAGCTGCAATTGGGGGTCATGAATTTGTGAATGGCACCCTACCACATGATTGTGTGGTTTTCTCCAAAATGAAAAGCAGTCATACGTAAGAGCAGGAAGGGAAAATAGTTGGTGGCACATTAAATAAAAATTTTTTACGTGCGCGTGTTCTCTCTCTCTCTCTCTCTCTCTCTCTCTCTCTCTCTCTCTCCCCCTCCGCGCACGCGCACACACACGTGCGCGCGCGCGCGCACACACACACACACACACACACACCTGACACTTGGATCCCACTGCTAAAGACTAATCTTACTGGCTTGGTGCTTACTTTTTAAAGCACCGTGGTTGAAGCTACAGTACATTTAAACTCAAGAACCACTGCTTTTAGAAAGAACAGGGACTTAAATTTATGTTAACAGAATTAAAGAAAAATTGCAATGAAAAAAAAAAAAGACAGAAAAACGATGAAAGGATAACACTCCATCAGAGATTTTAAAGATCCCTTGAGTAGAAAATTTGTGACATCACTTAAATATAACATCACACTAACACTTATTACAGTTTCTGAGTTTCTGATTTCTATTAGAAGTTCTATAAAACTCAGTTAAATGTTCCACTGTAGCCAAAGACTAAGAAAAAACCTACAAACTGAAAACTAACTTAGCAGAAGCTCTATTGGTCAAGTGCAGTCCATGAATCTCTAGAAGAAAAACCAGCCTACAGTACTAACACCCTCCAACAGGGAATCCACCCATCTGTGGATACTGTTGACAAAAGGTCAACAGTAACAGAAATCAACTGTTTTCTTTCTCACACATAAAATCTTTCACAAAGATTATTCAGCTCTCAGATTTTCTTTCTTTCATTCCTTTTTCTTGTGTGTGTATACTTGGTACAGGGTCTCACTACACAGATTAGACTCTTAATAATTCTCCTGTTTTTAGCCCCCCACCCCACCCCAGTACTGGGATTACGGGCCAGCACCACCATGCCTGATCTCAGCTGTGGACTCAGTGCACCCAGAAGACAGGGCTGGCACGGCATGTGGTGCCAAAGATACAACCCCAGTCCCTGCACTTGCCTAAGCAGACACTTAGTCCGCAGAGCTATCTTGCCAGGTCCTAGATTTTCTTTATTACTTTTTTCTTTCATAAATTATACCGATACTCATAAAACCCACCCAATTATTTTACATAAAACTGTCTTAAATCTTAATCTTATCCTATTCTAATGAACTTGCTGTTTCATGACAAAGTAAAAGTTATATAAAGATGAACTACCATATACTTGGGAGGCTGAGTCAGGAGGATCAGTGTTAGTTCAAGACCAGCCTGGGCTACAAAAGTGAGCTCAAGGCTAGCCTGAACTGCATGGTGAAACTCTGTCTCAAAAAGACAAAAAAAAAGATGAACTACCATCAAAGATCGATAAAGACAAAATGATTTGTTGTCCACTGCCTTATGTATATAGTTTAATATTACTATTACAAATCTCTTAAGTTCCTCCCAGATTTTACATATAAACAATGAGTGCTGGACTACACACTATTGGTCTACTCAGACTTAATACCTTTGGTAAAAAGTATCTCATTAATATAAAGGCTCGTACTGTACTATCTCTATCTCAGGCTCAAGAATTTTAAAGTCTATCCAATCATGGAGAGGTGTTACAGAGGTACTGAAGAGCAGCAGTTTTTAATTCCAGCTTGAAGGCAGCTCAAAGTGTTCATCTAATATTTAGCTAAAAACTTTGAGTCCTCCAATTTGGACTGTAAGAAAACAATCTTCAAAAAAAAAAAAGCTGTATCAACTCTAACACAGCTTTCTAATATGTAAAAATGTACAGCAATTTTCAAATTTTGAAATAAGCACATTACACAGTTGTGGTTTACAATTCTCTAGACAAGAGTTATTTTATGGTTTCCATTAAAGGACAGCATTCTACACTATTTGATACTCACTGCTTTTGTAAAGACTATAAAAACTATACTACAAAAAAATGAAAAAAGCACAGAACCAAGGAAGACCTGACCAATATTCCTAAATATTACTAACTTCCTTTGTGACACTAAACTAGACACATCTCTGGTTCTGTTTCTCCATTTGTGGAAATAATATTACAATCACTATGATACAAGACTGCCACTGGCTCAAATTCTACAAAAACCAAAAGATTCAATTCAAACAATTTATATTTGATAAGCATAATATAATTCAATTATAAAAACATACATCGACCAACACTACTATCTAATTTACTTTATCTTAGCAGAATTCTTTTCTCCCATTGGTGGTACTTACAAATTATTTTGACCGAGAACAAATGCTGCATTAACTGTAATCTCTATGCTTAATTGCAACTTTTAATAAAATAGTACCATACCGCAGTTTCTTCAACTGTTTCCTAAAGGAGCTGAATGGCATTCCCTAGCCTTGAATTGAGAAACTTATGTATAGGGCTGATGAAAGCCACTTACTGAGAATTACAACTCTCCTTTCAAAAATAAAAACCAAAAGGATAGGCTTCATTTTCTTGGATACCAGCTACTACTGAATGAGTCCCAAGCCTGTTCAAGTTGAGCCAAGTAGAAAAGGGAAGCTGGTCTAATGCATCTATCTGCTCAGACTCTTTGGGAAATGACTCTACTCTTGTGTAGTCACTCGGTAAACAACTTTACTAAAATGAAGTTCTTAATAATTCCTATACAGAACTTAACTCTTTGTCTAAAGAGCACAAAAGGTACATAATATTGTAACTTAAGGAAACACTTCAGTTCAATAGAAAAACTTTTTATTTCTTTCTTTATTTGACACAGGGCCTCACTATGCAGTTCAGATTCTATCCTCCTGTCTCAGCTCCCTCCAGACCCAAAAAACTCTAGATGGTTAAGTTTTATAGAAGAAGAAAGGATTTTTTTTCTTTTTTTTTTTTTTTTGCGGAACCAGGGATGAAACTCAGGACTATGCACTTGCCAGGCAGGCACTTGTGCCCCTGAGCTCTCTCTCCAGCCACCTGTTAAGTTTTACATATAAATTATAATATTTATATAATACATAGCTCCTTAGTAGCATTTAATATAGGTTTTCATTATGGCTTCTCATTTAAAACCAAGTGCATGTAAGATGCAAGACCCATTAAATTTTCTTATCCTTGCTGCTACTGAGTTCATCATAGAACTATTGGTAGGTTTTTTTTGTTGTTGTTTTACATGACACAAGTATTGTAAAATCAAGTACATAACAAGAACTTTCGAGGAATCCAGGGAAAATTTATTATTCAGGCCTCTAGAGGTTATAAGGATCTCTTGGACCGTGTTTAGATTTTTCTCTTTCTATGTGTGTAAAGTTTTGGGTAAAACATATTTTGACATTGACTTTATTGTTAGCTATAGAGAATACTGAATCTAGGTGCCACGTTTGCTGGTTAAAGTAGAACTAAAGTTTTTTTTTTTTTTTTTTTTTTTCCTAAAAAAATAAAAGGGCTGGGGAGACAGCTCAGTGGTCTAAGCATCTGCTTGGCAAGCACAAGGACCCAAGTTCAATCCCTAGTACCACATGCCTTGCCGGACCTGAAACCAGGTGTGGTGGCACATACCTGTAACCCCAGCCCTCAGCAGGTGGAAGCAGGAGGATTGCCATAAATTCAAGGCCAACTTGGGTTACACAGTGAGTTTGAGGGTCAACCTGAACTATACAGCAACAGCTTGTCTCAAAAACACAAAACAAGGGGGCGGGCCACATAGCTCAGCGGACTAAAGCACCTGCTTAGGCAGAGTACAGCAGCTAGGGTTCGATTCCTCATAATCTCATCATGTGGGAGGCTGAAAACAGGAGAATAACTATGAGTCGGATCTATATAGTAAGACTCTGTAGATCCTGCAGACCCTGCACCAAATACATACACACACACAACACATACACAGAAAACAAAACTCACTGAAATATAAAAAAAAACAAAATAAAAACAGTACCCAACACATCATTAGCCCTTAAAAATGTTAACTATGGGTTTATATAAGCAACTATACATTTCCTAAATCTACAATAGTAGGAAAAGGAGGGAGCAAAAAGGCCAAGAAGGCTAAATACTATAGGTTTCTATTTCTGAAGAAATTTGTGATATTTGATGTCATGTTTTCCTTTCATTTCATGAACTTATTAAAAGGTAGGCAAAAAACAGTTAAGTGTTAATAAGTATAAAAAAAATAGTAAACTCTCAGGCTACAAGTACTTTGACTAACATGGCCCAGTCTGAGTTTCAATTGCTCAAATCTTCTTTCACAGCATGTTATGGGCTGAAAATTAATAAAAATCAATGAGCTCACAGGCCAAAAGGAGAATCAAAAAATATCTTAGTTATGTTTGAACAAAATATGATATAAACAAATATTGGGATTTTTTTTGGGGGGGGCGGGTTTAGGGAAGGGTTTACAGAGTGTTCAGGGTCTCACTATTAGATCAGATTCGTAGTGATCTGCCTGTTTACAGCCTCCCAAGAGCTGGGATTACAGGCACACACCACCACACCTAGTCTCAACTGCCATTTCAGTGCGCCCCAGGGGAGGGGCCAACACCGCAAGCCCAGGGATGGAACTCCCAGCCCCTGTGCCTGCTTACAGGCACTTTAATCCACTGAGCTATTTGGCCGGCCCTAACAAATATTGTATTACAAATATATTTCTACCTGAGTTATTTTTAAGAACACATCTGCTGAAACCAAGTCAACTCCTGATCATATTTACAATTAATCTTGGGAATTTGCTAGAGATACATTTTTAAGGAGTCATCAAAAAAAATATATATACATATATAATCAATGATGTAGAATATTTATGGTATTATAAGTTATAAATACTATTTATTATTAAAAAATTGAAATGAGTTTCAAATTTGATAGCATTACATTTTTGTAGTATCTCTAGTTTTGGTAAAAGGCAAAAGATTTATACGATCTGAACAGAAACCAGAGTATAATATCTCTTGTTTTGGGAAGTTATTTTTTCCCCACACACCTAAACTATTTAATAGCATGAATAAATACTATTCTCTGCTTCATTAATAAAGTAACATAACAGGATATCTGAAATTGAAATAACCAAACTTCAATTATAAGCAATTTTCTTCCATAACTATTCCACATTAAATATGAATCAATTTTACTGTAAATGTCATTTCCAAATAGTCAAAACTTCATCATTTTTACTCTCAATAACTTGCAATCACAGCTTCATCAGTATCTCCACCTTAAAAATCTAAATTCTTCCTGGTGGTGCATGCCAGTAATCCCAGCACTCAAGAGACTGTGACAGGAGGATCACCATGAGCTTAAGACTAGCCTAGGCTATGCACTGACTTCAAGGCCAGCCTAAACTGTTGCAGAGCAAGAACGTGTCTAAAAAAAACAAGTTCCTGCCAAAAACCTCACTTAACTATGAATTTAAATACAAAATTCCAGTAAAATCAAGTAGTCTCTACTAAGAAATTACCATGTTAACCTATAACTTACAGCAAAAGGCAAAAACTTTATCAATCTTTCTGCTTGAAGTTATCTAACCTGTACAATAATAACACTGAGAGCATCCCTTCTCCTCCTTCCAGCGAAATGTTTCTGTAAATTCTGTCCTAAAATACTACTCCAAAGAGTAAGATTTTAATGATTTAGATGGTTATCACAAAAGAGCATACTTTTCTGGATTAGCGATACGGAACATAAGCTATGTATATCCAACATTAAACTACTGTAAATGTATGAAATGAGCCCACATATTTGAATCACGGTGAGTATTCCTGGAATATAAATCCAAGAAAATGGACCATCACAATCCCAAGTAATACAAAGTTTCACCAAAGAGATCTCTAATTATTTCTCAAAAATTAACAATGACTTTTAAAAAATTTAACAATGACTAACTGGTGTTTTAAAATGATCACTTATTAAAAAGGGCTCCCCCCAAACAGTATCTCTATTCTGTCTATTAGTGCCCCACAGGATGTAAATCTTAAACATACTGTTTTTGGTAGGCATTCAAATTTTGCTGAGTGAACATTAAATGAACATCACCTTACATTTATCATCTACATTTGAAAAGGAAAGAAATTTGAAGGTCGGTGCAGGTGTGATTGCCAGTAATCACAGCACCCAGGAGCCTGAAGCAGGAGGATTGTGAGAGCTCAAGGCCAACCAGGAGGCAATCAATTTAGGACCCATATCAAGATCCTGTTTTAAAAAACAAAAGCAAAGAAAGCATGCACCTTATAATTTACAGCTTTCCTCCTCACCTATATTCCACAATACAAAGAAAGCAACAGTTTGCTTTCTGATATTTAAAGCACCTTATAACCAATCTCTACATTGCAATCAAGAAACTTAACTGACAATCAAAACAAAAATTAGTAAGCATAGAAAAAGTTATACGACTGAGAACTGAACCCAAGGTCTATGCACTGAACTGTATACCACCCCTTTTTTAATATTCTATTTTGAAAAAAGATCTCACCTAAGTCACTAAATTGCAGGGGCTGGCTGAAACTTGGGAACCTCCAGCCTCAGCCTCCCAGCTTACAGGTGCGCACCACCAGGGCTGGTCATAGAAATTATCTTTAAGAAAAAAAAAAAAAAAAACAGAACTAGGGAATATGCTATAATGTTATAAGCACCAAGAATATTCACAACTCTGTATCTGTACAGTGAGAAGCATTATACATTACAACACAAAAGAGGTGGTCATGCAGGTATAACAGACTCTGGAGCCGTACTTCAGAGGTTCAAATCTCAGCTCTGCTAGTTACTAAATTTCTTATGGCTCACCCAT
>PVKN010030319.1:0-12764 GCA_004027915.1 Capromys pilorides
GAGATTTTCACCTGCTTTGTAGGCTATCTCTTCATGCCGTTACTTTCTTCCTTTATTATGCAAACATTTTTTAATTAATGAAATTCTATTTGTCTATTCTTGCTATTATGTATAGAGCTATAGAAGTCTTTCCCTATAATTGCTGTGATCATATCTTGAGGTGTTTCCCATTTTCTTCAAGTAGTATATGTGTTAAGTGATTCTGAATGACTTCACTTTGGTCCATATGTCTTCTTCTTGGGCATAAGAGCAGTTGTCCACATGCTGGTTATTCCAGAATTTGTTCCTCCAGCCTAGATCTTTCTTCTAATCTCCAGGTTTGTAAATGCTGTTATTAGAAAGACATTTCACTTTGGATACTTAAAAATATGTCAAACCATTTAAAATCCACATTGCGCTAGTCTTACTCTTCAAAATTCAGTCCTTTACCACCATTCCATATTTGTATATGATGGATCTTCCGATCATTGAGTCACATAAACCAGAAACTAGGAAGCATCCTTGAGACTTTTTTCATCACTGCCACATGTCCAAATCTAAATAGTGTGTTAATGTTTAATTATTTGTAGAATATCTTTTCTCTCTCTGCATCACTTCAATCTGAGCTGTAATAGTTTTGTTGGAATTAATATTTTTTTCTTCCAAGTTTAAGGTGTTTGTCCATTATTCACATCTTTCTTACTAACAAATCTTAATTTTGTTAAGCCTTATGATTTGCTAGAAGTTATATTTCTTAGCTTTTTTAGTAGTCAGTAGGAAGAACAGTATGTAAAGTTTGTGACCTATGAGATATAAGTGAGTATTTGTGGGCTAAGAAAATTTGTAAAGGGGCAACTCTTCATTTTTTTTTTTGTTCTGTGTGACACAGGGTCTCACTTTGTAGTTGAGGCTGACCTTGAGCTCACTGTATAGCCCAGGCTGACCATGAATTCACAGTGATCTTTCTACCTCAGTCTCCCAATCACTGAGACTACAGGTGTGCCCCACCATACCCAAAACAGTAGCTCTTAGAGACAGGCCTTTCCTATTTTTTCCAATTTTTTCCTGTTCTACTGTTGTCCCTAGAGAAGTGCTGAGTTTTGCTGGGGTTGAGCATATGCTGCCTCATCACCTGCTGAGCTTGATATGAAGGCCAAGAGAACTGCAAATACCTGAAATGCCACAGGATCTACCGCTAGATAGCTTACACAATAAGAAAAACAAAAGCTCTGTGTTTATGCCACCATATTTATACTCTATTATCTATAGACAAACATAATTTCTAATGATACAATAGTACCTCAGAGCCCATTCTTTCCTTACTCTGAGGAGCTTTCCACTTCCGAGTCAGGGTGACTGGTCTTTTTAACTACTCATATTTATCCTAGTCATATTAGCCTACGTCTTTAATTTTTTCTTATTATTATAGGATTAAAACCAAACCTCTCAATGTGGTCAGCAAAGCTCTTCATGGCCTAGACCTTGTCAAATTTATTTTAGCTTTATTTTGTATGACATTCTCTCATGCTTTCAGTGTTCCAGCCACAATGGACCTTTACAGAACTGCTAACAAACTATGACACCTCCCACCATGTGGACAGAATTAAGCTGAGAACTTAAGTTATGCAAGATGTTTGTTCTCTGCATAGTAGCACATGAAGAGCTTTCCAGAGCTTAATGAAATTAATTTTCAACAGGTACTCAAATGTTAAATCATCTCAATGTTTTGCTGGACCAGTTTATAAGTCTGTTATAACAAAGTCTTATTCTGAGGAGTTCATCAACTGGGAAGATGGTTCTGTGTATGACTCTCACAATATCATTTGTAGTTTATTTTCTTAATTCAGAAATGTGTTCATCTGGGTTCTGGTTCAAAATTCTTGCAGTCTTGGAATAATACTGTATTTCTCCTTGCTATTACATGCTAGAATAGGTCTTGCATGTTTAATACAATAGTTTTTTCTATTTATTCTTTATCCTGTCACCAGAGGGATATTTTGGAAAAGAAATCTGGGTGTAGCATGTTCTTTCTTAAGATTCTTTCCTTTTCATGATAAAATCTTTTGAAGCCTCTTTGTAGTTTGGCCTCTGCCCATATATATTCCTTTGTCTTGTTTCCTCTGTTCATTTAGTTTGCATAAGCACAAAGCTCCACCCTCTCTAGAGGGTGAACAGAGGCAACTCTCGAACTCTCTCTTCATCTTTGCAAAGATCGGGATTCATGCCTTGAAGTGATTTAATCTGAAACTTACCATCCTGTAGCATGTTATCTTAACCATGCCTTAAAAATATGATCCTTATTATACTCAAAGACATTTACATTTTTAGTATCTGCTTTCCTCCAAATGTAGGAATTTCAGGCCCAAGACATTGTTTTTCTTATATCATGATACATTCAAGTACATTCATGCAATGTACCACACATGAGGCATTCATCATTATTTGTTCAATGGTGATTAGAAACATGCCTGCACATAATGTATATTCAGTAATTAATCTTTAATATGTAAATAATGAAGCATAAGATGATGAGTGTCATTTATTGTTTTTCATTTTATGTGAAATGATGTATGGAGATTTGCTACCTATTCCCACCCTACTCCTGCTGCATATAATAGTTTCTTGTCTTCTAAATATCATGGGGAATTTCCTCCATGAACAATTATCCTTTATTTTCTTGGAGGTCCAGCCATAGCCTGCTGTCTATGTATATGTACATAGTGCTCTACCTCTCTCTATGCTTAAACTTCCTATTAATCCAGCATTCCAAGTTTCTAGTTCAGTTCAGTTTAGTCCAACAGACCCCTCCTAGGAATTGCTGATGTGTCAGGTGTCATGCTAAGCACTGAGAAAGCAGCAATAAGCAGGATGCACACAGCTTCTGCCATCAGGAAGCTTAACTAGGGGCGGTGCACATTGTTTTGGTACCAGAGATTGAACTCAGGACCTTGCACTTGTCAGACAGGTTCTTATGCTGCTGAGCGATCTCCTTGGTGGAGCAGACTTCTAAAGTTATACAAATAATTAAATTTTAATAGGTGCTCTGAGAATGATTACAGTACACTTTGGAAACATATGCTAGCCTCTGCTAACCTGGCTCACATTGCTTAAGCTGTTGTTTAGTGGGGTACATTTTTGTGCTATGCAAGGACCCTGGCATTTCCTCTACATTATAGTGAAAAAGCCCAACTCAACAGGATCCTGATTACTGAAATGCTCCATCTTATTCACCTACTCTTTTATTTGAAGATTACACATTTTTACTTCATGGAAAATCTGTGCTTTTCTTTATGGCATTTGTTTGCATGTCAAATATTGGAATGTGAACTTTAAATATTTACTTTAAATACACACAAGAGAAAATAGATCTAAACTATTTCAAATCACAATTCCCAATCTAAAGATTGGGTCGCTTAAAACTGGGATAACACATAATCGTATAAATAGTATCCTTTTTCACCGAATTTTCTTTTACCAAAGGTATTTTAGGTTTTGAAAAAGTCTAAAAGTTAGTTACGAACTAGTTATAAGTTTTCTTTCAGTGAATAATCTTTTATGAGTAAGAGTATTCAGCTTTTCAGAAGAATAAGAAACATAACAATCTAAGTCTCTCTCTTTTTTTTTTCTGTATTTAATACAACGTCTGTGGGGTCTACAGGGTCTACAGGGTCTCACTGTTTAGACTGGACTTATGGTAATTCTCCTATTTTCAGCCTCCCAAATGCTGGGATTATAGGCATGCGTCACCATGCCCAGTCTCAATCGCAATCTCAAGGGTGAGGCGGAAGAAACACAACAATCTAAATGTAACATGCTACAAGTGAGAACAAACGTAGTTAATGCATGAAAGAAAAATAGAAAACCATAAATTTGTATAAATTCTGTTCCATAGAAAATAAAAGAATGATTCACAAAGCCTTCCCTGTTGCTGATGTATCAATTACTCTCTCCCTGTGAGAATGTTTACATACCCAGGACCTTCAGGAGGAAGTGCCTGTTGGCTTCCCCGGCAGCATTGGAGGCGACGCAGGTGTACCGTCCTGAGTCTTCCGTCTCTGCTTTGAGGAGCTGCAGGACCATTCCCTGAGCGCTGATCATCAGATGAGCATCCAGCCCCAGAGGCTGGCCGTCTCTAAGCCAGGACATGCTGGGACGGGGAGTCCCATCTGTAATGCAGCTCATAGAGGTGGAGCTGCCTTTGATAATCGTGAGTTCCTCTGTTCCCATCATGTTATCCATACGGGGTGGTACTATGCAAAAAATGAAACAGTCAAAATTTTGTATCCCTTTGGTAACTTAAGAAAAAGCAAATAAGATTTAAATAATTTTGCAATATTTATATAGTCAATACAGTACATATTTTATAATAGTGTATAATAAAATGGCAACTTAGTTATAAAAACATCAATTAGATATGCTAATTATTAATCTAAGTGTTGCAAAATATATGACTAATTTCTTTTAAATTTTGGTGATTATTTTTAACTTCCTAGATTTATTTCTCCAATTTCTTATGTATGGAGCAGTTTTTCCTTTTTTTTTTTTTTTTTTTTTTTTTTTTTTTTTTTTTTTTTTTTTTTTTTTGTATTTTAGGGAAGGGTCTATAGGGTGTTCAGGGTCTCACTACTAGATGGGACTCGCAATGACCCACCTTTTTACAGCCATGCAAGAGCTGGGATTATAAGCACACACCACCATGCCCAGTCTCAATTGCTGTCAGCGCGCCCTGGGGCCAGGGCCAGCACGGCAGGCTGGGCCTCGAACTCCAGCAAATGCACCTGCTTGCAGGCACTTCAATCTGCTGAGCTATTGAGCAGGCCCGTGGAGCAGTTTCAATATGTAAAATAAGTAAAACAATATAGAGTTCTAGAGAAAATTTTATATAATCCAAAGTTTCTGAGATGTTCATGGATATTAAGAAAAGTGGACAAGTAAACCTCAGTATCTCACAAATGAAAGGTGTTGAGTCTTTTACTTATACACGTTTACAGAGGTACATATATGCGTTCTATCTATTCATATTTTAAATGAACTATTAATATTAAAAAATTGTCCTGCTTTTCCTTTGTATGAGAAATTGTTCCTGTGCCTGGATTGAAACACTATTTTAAAATTTTTAGACTGGATTTAGCGCAAAATATCAGATTATAGTACTTTGGTAGACAGTATGGTTCAACAAATATGGATCCCCTGGAAGAAAACACATTTTTTCCTCAGCAAAATTCTATTTCAACAATTGTTTTTGGCAGAGCAAAGTCAGATTACTAACTCAGTGAGGATGTGAATTGCTAAAGAGGTTTGTTATTTCGTACTGGACAGGAGTAAGCATCAGAGTCGTTTCTGTGACGTACCAAGCACTTGCAGGCTGAAATGCTTGTTATCCACCCCGGCTCTGTTGGAGGCCACACAAGTGTACACAGCAACGTCTGAAAGCTGCACTCTCACAATCCTGGGGAACAAGGCGATCCCATCCAAGCATACAGAAATAAAATAATTACTATTTACAAATAGGCTATAGAAGGAGATTTATGTTGAGAAATTTTAGTTATAAAGCTTATAATTAAAAAAAAGCTTATAATCACCTATTACAAAATATAAACGCCTCAAATACAACAGGTTCTATAAATGCCATTAAGTAGTAACAAAGAGGTACCAAAAAATATCGGGGAAAGCAGAAATAATTTTCAGATATATATTATAAGCAAATAATGCTAACACAAAAATCACTTTTCTGAAATATGAGAATTAAAATAAGAAAAAACTTAATTTTATATGCTTTAGTCGTCCTCCTTTAGCATTCTAATGCAGGACAGAAAACAGAGCAAGAAAAAGTGGAAAACAGTATTTTTTAAACACTGTATAGGAATGTCACGTATGAAAATCTGACCTGATGACCTGTCCTGCTGACAGCAACCGAATATGGGATGAGAGAGGCAGAGGAAGCCCATTCTTCAGCCAGTTTATCTGGGGAGGAGGCATCCCTGTAGCTCTGCATTCAATATTTACTGAAGTGTCAACCAAAGCTATCAGTCTCTCTGCCTCTTCTTCATTACCCGTGATTGTAGGTGGAACTAGAGAGAGAGAGAGAGAGAGAGAGAGAGAGAGAGAGAGAGAGAGACTGTTGATTGAAGTCATTTCAACTGCCTACCATATCGATTTGTATTTCAAATGAAAATAACAATGATATTAGATTTAAAACTCAATGTTCCAGAGACTTGCTGCACATTATTCAGTTCTTCTTAAGGCAGCCTAGTCAAAGCTCGGTGTATTTCATACTTACCATAGACATTCAAGTGAAACATTCGCTCGTCTTCTCCAGCAGGGTTAGTGGCCACACAGGTGTATTTTCCCGTGTCCGATGTTTGAGCTCCATAAATGTTTAGTGTGCTGCCATTTGCAGTTGCCCTGTGGAAAAGGCATAAGAGAGCCACTGAGATGATGAATGTGGACTTAAGTCTAGAAAACCCATTTTAGACTGTTTTGTTTTTAAAAAAATACCACCATAAAACGATGTCTTCCTCTTGGATACAATGGTTTGAACCTATTTCATTAAGTATAGGGAAGCACTAGAAAATTGAGGAGGGTTAAGGACAAGTAACTAAAATTGTACTCTAATAGCTGTTATATCCATAATTCCCTTAGGAAAAAAAGTGAATATTATAGTCAAGTCAGGAATCTTTCTATCCCAATAAATGTGGGAGACATCTACTAAATTCTTCTATTTGTAATTATTGTTATGAAGCTTGAATTAAGTAAAAAGTATTTTAAAATTCTGGTATAGGGGCTGATGAGATGGTTCAGTGGTCTAAAGCGCCTGCTTAGGAAAGTTTAGGCAACCGCAGGGACAGTGGTTCCATTCCCAGCACCACATGCTGCACCAGTCCCACCCACCCCCAGGGCAGACTGAGCTGGCCATTAAAAAAAAAGTTACTCTATTTAATTTACAAATTGTTCTACCTACAAATCAATATGTAATGGACTAGTAAGCAAAACGTATATAAAAATAAGCAAGTTTAGTATGTTAATGTAAGAGAAGTGTTAGATCTTCAGAGCCGAGGTACAATTATTATGTGAGATATTTAGATCCCACAAAATTTCTTGTACTTGGTCTAATAAAAATAATTACATGTTAATTATTCAGAAATGTTACCTTAAAAATAAAATGTATCATCTAAAATATTATTTGATGGGAGTGGGATCAAAAGTATTATTGGCAATCTTACTCAATTTTTTATAGGAGGCAGTTAAATTTTAATGTAAAGTGAATACAAAGAAAATAATACTTGGATGACTTGAAATCGCATGTGTTCAACTTATAGACAACACAATATACTCCTTGCTCTTAGAAGAAAAATGTTGGTTCAAGATAATAAATTTTGTGGTGCCTAGTTACTCAGATATTTATTCTGGTATGTTCTCGTCATGGGGCTTTATGGTGGAGTAATCCTACACAGTGTAGGACACTGGACTGCCATTCCAAAGGAATTGGTTGTTCAAGTAGCAAAAGGCCTTGCCACATTATTTATCCATCTTTTTGTACCAAGAGTAAAAGGTGGCAGCTGAAAGCGAAGTAACTTGGCTATGATATTGTACCTTACTGAAAGTGAGCCAGGAGACACGCCACCTAGTTAGGTTGATGGTTTCAGAATATAAAGTCATATCTAAGATTATCATAGTGGAAGATTTATCTTAAACATACCGGAGGTTTTCTGTTTCAGTATTAGTTATAGACTTCCCATTTCTAAGCCACTGAATAACTGGGATAGGAACGCCATTTGCAGTGCAGCTCAGCTCAACATTTTCTCCCACAAGGACACTGATATCACTTGGAATTTCAGCACCAGCAATACTTGGAGGAACTATGGAGGTACAGTTACCAGTTTCATTAACAAGGATATAAATTCTAATGAATGCAACACAATCATAGAACATGCTATTTCCAAATCATATTTTCCCTGGATTAAGGTCAAACTATTGTTATCTTTATGAATTACTTTTCAATGAGCATGATAAAGGAATCAGATCACTTTTATATTTTTGGTATGCCTGCAAATTCATATGAACATTTACTCAAAAGGACCAGTGATATGTCTATGTATAGGTATCCTTCCTGGCCAAAAAAGATTCATACTTAGATTAAGAATGATTAGATTAGGGATGGGGAGACAGCTCAGAAGTCTAAGTGCCTGCCTTGCAAGAGCAAGAACCGAGGTTTGATCTGCCGTATCAAATGCCATGCCGGTCACACCCAGGGTCAGCCACAGAGACCAGGTATGGGGGAACACCCCTGTAATCCTAGACCTGGGGAGGGTGAGACAGGAGGATCACTACAAGTCTGAGCTATGTAGTGAGACCCTGTACTAAATAAATACATGAATACATAAATAAATAAGAGATTAAATTTTTTAAAAAAATAATGATTAGATTTCTTGTCATGCTGGCTCTGCCCCCAGGGTGCACTGAGACTGTAACTGAGACTGGGTTTGTGGCACATGCCTGTAATCCCAGCTCTTGGGAGGCTGTAAATAGGCAGATTGCTATGAGTCCAATCTAGTAGTGAGACTCTACACAATCTGTAGACCCTTCCCTAAAACAATATATATATAAAAGAATTCTAGGGCTGGTCAAATAGATTATATTCTTACAGATAGTTTATAATTAATATAATTCAGGAGAATCTATTTTGTAAAATATTGGCATAAAACTCCAAGGAAAGTATCTGAGGACTCTCCATTAACTTGCTTAACAAAGCATATCATAATTTTCATGACCCAGGAGCCTTTGTTCTCTAACAGTAAAAAGTTTTTGGTTTGTACTTTAATGATGTGGTCCAGAAATAATAAATAAAAATGAGATCAATGGCATCAGACAGAAATACAGTGAACTCCTATTCTGTTAAAGAGATGTGCAGATGGCAGTCCATGCTAGCTCGCAGGAGCCAGTTTTGCACAAATTCCTTACTCTGTGTTCAGCAATATCATGTTTGTAGTTCTAAACAGGCTGTGGTGGGCACAGTTCTAGCAGGAAATTGGAAAATGATTGGTTACAAATCAGGGTATTTTGTTTGGACCAGCACAGACGCACAAAATTATTTTAAGTATCACTTTACTTTTTTAAATTACATGTTTGCTTTATTTATGTATCCACTGCACTAGTTATTGTTTTAATTTTTAAAGAGAGTACAAATTAGAATTAGAGCAAAAATTACAAGTGATACAGAATTTCACTGAATAAAGTATTATGAATTTCACAGTATTTGTTGTAATGCATGCATAGTGTTGTCTTCCAACCAGTTATTCATATTACCAGATAATGCATGTAAAATTGGAAGAAGAAAGAAAAAATAAATTAAGAAGACAAAAAGGAGGAACAATTGAAAAAAGGAGACAAAACAAATTAAAGCATTAACTGCTTCTTTCCATAGACTAGCAGAAATGGCACAGTACAGCTGTCCAAACCATCCTGCTTAGATACATAGAAAAATCTCTTTCTTTCACTCCCTCTCCTGTCCTTCTCCTCAACCCAATAACTCTTTCCTTTTGAATAAGATTATATCCTTTTTCCAGTATCTATTGTACCCTTCAGATTCCATTTTTCTCTTTTGTGTTCTCTCACTAATGAGAACCAAGTTATCACTTTAGTCATCCACATAATAACTATAGTAAATGTGGAGAGCTTATAGTACAGAAGAAATCAAGCCAGTAAGAATTATAAGGTCATTTCCAACAATAATATCAATATATGAGTACGACAAGCACCAGAACAGATCTTATGTGCAAATCTTCCAACTTGTCTTAAGATCTGTAGTCTTAAGACAGAGAAAGCCTGATAAAATGTTTGGTCATATGATGCACCATATGACTGATATCTATTATTAGTACATTAAACATAACTAAATGTTCATTTTATGACAATGAATGACTATGTTTCCTTTATGCCTCTGAAATTTCAAGCATCATTTATCATTATAAAGAGACTGCAGATGCTCATTAGCTTATCTTTACTTTTCTTTAATTTTAATTACTATTGGAATAGCTTCAGCAAAGGACACAACAGATATAACAGTCACAGGCAAATGCTTAATTTTGGAGAAGTTCTTTACCTATTAGCCATAATAAAATTAGAAAATAAAAGCTATTTTAATTTAGTTGCCAGTTAGTTTCATCTCATTTTTAATACTGAGCCAAAAGTCATAGTCAGGGGTTCATTGAAAATCAAAACAAATTCACTCTGCTGTAATTAATGTTATGCTGGAATATAGCAGGCAACAATTAAACATTTATTCAAGGAATTAATGCTCTTTATTCTCATCACAAAATTGTATTCCATTGTTATGGTTTGTGTATAGGTGTCTCCCCAAAACCTCATGCTGTTATGGCTCTGCTTCTGGAATTTGTAACTGATTATTGTGGAAATGGGTGGTGCCCCTCCCCTGGAGCAGGTGACTTGCATTTCAATGTAAGGAAGGACGAAAAGTTAGCTGCTTGAGCTACAGCTATTCCTCCCTTGGCTCTTGCTCTTAGCTGCCGCCATGAAAGGTTGCCCTCTGCCATGTGCCACTCTGCCTTGGAGCCAGCTGAATACGGACTGAAACCTGTAGTAACTGTGAGCTAAATAAACCTTTCTTTCCCTCATTTTGAATGTTGGGTATTTGTCCCAGCAATGAGAGAAGAGTAACTAAGACAACCATTCATAATTATTTGAAGTTTACCTACTTTCTCTGTTATTAGATAATAGGAAAACTTCATAAATTAAATCTTTGCCTACACAAGATTGACATACAGGTGTAGCATCAAAATAAACCTTTATAGTTTTTAATAAATAAGGATAATGCAATACAATATATTAAATGAAGTTAACAACAGGAAACAGAGATTTATTCATCTATTCTTTTCTACAATTACGTCAATTCTTTTGGAAACAGAATGCAGGAAAAACCAGACAACAAAATTGTTAGTGATTTAAAATTATCTGGAGTCAATTACAGTGATCCCCAAAACTATAGTACTACAGATGGAATATAACAAAGTAATTTAGGATGAATCAGCATGTGTATGACTTACCTTGCATGACAAGCATGTAGTTTTTCTGCGCTTTTCCCTCTATGTTTGATGCAATGCATGTATAGTTTCCTCCATCTGAATGTTGAGATCTGGAAATTTGGAGTTTGCTACCCCCAGACAAAATGTGAACCTCAAGTGAGTCAGAGTTTTCTATAGGTGGAAACAAAGCAAAATATGAAGAGGAGACTTTTATTTAACATCTCTATAATCCAGGATAAAGTTTTATTTCATATTACATTTCTGTAAAGTATTCTCTTTGCACTTTGATTTTCAATGGTCGTTTTCAAAAGAAAGGTAAACTTTATAAAACAAATAACCATTTTACAATAAGTCTATTTATAAATTTATATTTCAGGACAATAGATTTTCTCGAACTAAACTCAGCTATGAGCATAATACTGACAATTTCCTGTTTTTTAGGCATAGTGAATTAAGAGCAAAAGAAAAAAAGCCACAAAAAATGCAAAGCTCTGTTACCTATAGGCTTGTGGTTCTTTAACCATGTTATCATGGGAGGTGGGATCCCAGTGGCATCACATGTCAGGGTCACTGGATTACTTATTGTCTCCACAACCACTTCTCCTTCAGGCCCTTCAATACTGGGTAGCACTGTAAAGACAGAAGCAAAGCATGTGTCCTCATTTAATTTAATTCAGGACACTTTCTTTCATTTGCATATCTAGGGGAAAAAGAGTTGTATTAGAGGCAGATGCTCACCATATACATTGAGGTGGAAATTTTTATCATCTCGTCCTGCTACATTTATAGCTCTACATACATACTGGCCTGTGTCAGATACCTAAAAGAAAAAGATACTATTGTATGTGCTCCATTAAGTTATAGATGACCAATCACACTGTTTGAGTGTAGATTAAATCATCAGTCATCTTTATCTTCAAATGTCCCACTTCTAATTGCCTTCTGCAATCCTGCCACTTTATTTTTTAATGAAAAGAAGGTAAATGCCATTGTCTATGTATTCTTTAACAAACATTGTTTTTCACTGTAGTAAAAGGAGTATGTGACATCTTGTTATCTCTTCCACAACACCATGAAAGTTTCGATGTCAAGCAAGAATAAAAGATGCACCTCAGCTTTTTTGATGTGCAGCATTTGTCCATCAGCTAAAATCTCCATGTGAGTAGACTCTGATATCATCCGCCCATTCTTATACCAGGTGATGACTGGAGGTGGGACAGCATTTGACTCACATTCCAAGGACACTGAAGTTCCCTCTCTGACGTTAACTACAGAAAGAGACTCACTGTCATGATCCTTAATGCTTGGGGGCACTGAGAGAAGAAAACAGAAAACAAAAAAAAATTTGAGTGATTAAGTTCCTCAGACCAAAATACTGAGTACCACTTTTGAAATGAAATAATATCACAAAGAGTGAAAACAAACCATAAACAGTCAGGGAAACTTTTTTCCTCCTTTCACCAGCTTGGTTGATAGCTATACAAGTGTATTCACCACCATCAGATACCTGGGCTTGAATAATCTGTAGAGTTCGACCACCTATGAGCAAAAGTAATATGCAGTGAAAAAAATGGCAGTTGTTCTAATAATTTATCATCAAGGTAAATGAAAAAATACGTAATTTTCCACACAGAAAAATTTATATAGAAACATCCGTATTTAAAATGAAATAATTGAGCCAGTCTTCCCTATTTCCAGCATCAACAGGCTTATTAGAAGGATCAACTAAGGTATCTACCATAG
>PVKN010030320.1:0-12738 GCA_004027915.1 Capromys pilorides
TAAATTTCTCTTTTTAAAAAATAAATAAATAAATAAATAAATAAAAGAAAATTAGACACCGTAAGTACAAATGATAATAAAAACAGAAAGGAAGGAACATACCCTTTGTTTTCCAAAGACAACAAGTGAGTTTTATTAGCCCTGGCAAACCTCCCAAAACCACTTTAATGAGTTATAAGGGAATAACTTCACTTGAAAACTTCCACCTAAATAAGACCCTGAAAGACCAAAGTTAAATAATACAGCAGCCTCTTTGTGGTTGTGTTTTTGCATTGTGTTGTGTTGCTGAGTCTAGTAACAAACGCATGACCCTCAGGCCTCAGGTTCCCACATAATTGAGACTATAATGGTGTCCAATGCACCTGCTTCTTGGTATGTTCAAATGTAACTTGCTCTAGGCTTTGCTTTGTAAAATTCAAGCTTCTAAGCATCTACTCACTAGATACCCATTACTAAGCTAAACTACAGAGGGGGAAGCAAACCAGTGTGAACCAGGTACTACATTTAAGAACTAAAGTTGTAGGTATAAAAGCAGGATGCACACTCTTTTTAAACAAACACCAATAACATGTAGCTTGATGGTACAGTGCTTCTGTGACATGGAGAAGTCCTGGGTTTGAGTCCCAGTTTAAAAAGAAATTATACATAATTTGTGTGTGTGTGTGTGTGTGTGTGTGTGTGTGTGTGTGCATGAGCATGCCAGAGCACACGTACACACCTTTGGGAAAAAGATTACACTGTTCTGTATCTGATTATGGTAATTTGACCAATACTTTTAACTATATATGGTATTTAAAAAGAAATACCATTAAAGGCAGAATATGACATAAACAGAAATATGAATATAAAAAAGGCCTAAGAGGACCTACAGGGATCAGAAGTCAATGTAAACTGATAGCATTATAAAAATCTAATAAAGGAAGTCAACCGCGCTGAACCTGAAACAGCAGGAAAATCACAGGCAACAGGGCAGGACATGGGAGAGCACTCAGTGGTCGAGGACGCAGGAGCGGCGTGACAACTGCATCACAGAAGCCAGGGGGAACTTCACAGCCAACATGCACTGCATGCTCACACATGCCAGGCACAGGCTACACACATGAACTCCACGCTGACCTCTAACCTGGGAAGTACTACCAGAATGCTCATTGTTAAATTAGGAAACCTGCTGGAGTGCTGGAGCCAGGACTCCCGCGCAGGCTGTCTCGAGTCCGTGGCATACATCCTCTCACGGACACAGCAACCAGGCCAGAGCAACAGGTGAGAACTGTAGCAGGAAAGACAGCACGGGGCACACAGGTCGGCCCTTGTCCTTTCAAAAGGCTGTTCAGTAAAATAGATGGGTCTGCTCAAAATAAAAACTCAAGCAGCACAGTGTCTGTGCTGTAACTTGCCTCTGAACTCACCAATTTTGTGGTTTTCAATGGCGGTAAGGAAGTATGAGGTTAGCATATTTGTTAAAGGAGTATGAGCTTAAACTAGTGACCCCAGAAAACACTACCTTTACTTCTTGCTAGTGGGATTCAAACTCATGATCTCACACTTGCCAGGCAGTCTCTTCACCACCGAGCTATACCCAGCCCCAGCAACCTTTCTTATAAGGAATAAAGCATCACCACCTTGCTCAGGTCAGCAGTATAATAATATATAATAATACTATATTCTCAACATAATGAGAATTTTAGATATTAACTTCCAAAAGAGATAGAAAAAAAGGAAACATTTAATCCAGTTTTGAACTGGGCCAGAAATCGGTTAGCATTTTGACAGTCAACACAGAAAACTGTGCAGAGGAATGAAGATTGTTTTGAAATGTGACACCACTTGAGTACTGGTCACAAATGCTGAAGCAAACCTGAAGATGACATTTCAGAGTATGACGCAAAAGAGTAACTGTCCCAGTGATAGGTGGAGCTGCAAGAGCAAGCTCTTAGTTTAGTATTGAAAACGCCTTCCGGGAAGTTCAGCACCTTTGCCAAAAGGCTTGGCCTTATCTTCCACACTCCCCCTTGTGGACCCTAAAGCCCAATCACGTGAAATACGGACTACCGCTCTAACTACTCTATCTAAACCCTAGAGGCCTTTATATTTGCTCAGGCTTGCGGTGAAGAGAGTTTTCCTCCAATTTCTCCTCCAAGTCCAGGTCAGGCAGCCCCTTCTTAGTGCTCCCTGGCACCCAGTATATAAGTCTTTTAAGCTGGATTTCAAATTGCTTTCTGCACATCTGTCAGCACCTCTGAGAGCAGGAACTAGCTTACTAGTGCTGTATCCTCTGCACCATTCACGAAGTTAGATCTGAATAAAAAATGTAGTAAGTGACTAAATGAATAAAATTTAGGGCAAAGATCATAAATGAAGAGAAATATGTTAGATTATTAGCATCAGAAGTATAACTGAAGCCAAAAGAATGAAACCATTCTCAGAGAACGTGTAAAGAATATCAAAGAGCAATAAGTCAAGGACTAAAATCCATAATGAGATCATAAAAAGAAAGGGTGGGAAAAGGAGGAAGAATGGGGGCCGAGTACGACCTCCAAAAGGCAGGAAATGTGACTATATCACCCAGCAGTTTATATCCTGTAAACAAAAGCAAGAGTAACAAAAAACTAATAGGACAATGTTGTAATATAAAACCAAAGCTGAAAGGATCTAGTGCCCAGCTAGGTCAGGAACGGCAAGCCTCTGAGAGCTCTCAATGTAACACCCAATCTGCCGCTCCTGCTGTAGGGAAATGTTAATGAAGTCTGCGAGAAAAGACCATCATTAGGACCTCTTATCATTATACCACCTCTATTAACACATCAACTACATCTTTATGAAGACACATCGGTGGCAAGGTTCAATACTAGACTGTCATTACCTAAGCATTGCTTTCTTCAGGTTAAATATGCGTATCATAATGATGTCCTCTGTTGATCATATCTCTCTCTCTCTCTCTCTCTCTCTCTCTCTCACACACACACACACACACACACGGGGGGGGGGGGGCAGAGGCATATCCATCCCCGTAAACAGATGCCTCTACTCCCCAAAAAGAACATACCATTAGCATATTATTTATCTTCTATAGAGATTTGTAATAGTAACAATTTAGGGTACCAAAGTGTTCCATGTTAAAATTGGAAAGTTCTCATAATGAAAACTTTCACAAGACGGTTACATTCATTCTTAATATCTAAAGGACATGATAAACACCAGGGAGATAGCTCAGTGGCGTAAGTGCCTGCCTGGCAGGAGCAAGATCCTGAGTTCAATCTCTGGTACTGGGGGAAAAAAAAAGAAATGATATATTTTTACTCTAAGTATAATTCTAGGATAATTGGAATTAAAATTTCCTTAAGAGAACTAATTTAAAATTATTCAGTAGGACTGGTGAGATAGCTCAGCAGACTAAGCACCTGCTTAGGCAAGCACAGGGAGCAGAGTTCAATCCCCTGCCCCACACTAAAAAAGACATTTTAGAGAAAAGCCTGAAATATAAACAAATATTAATTTCTTCTATGCAAAGGCAATATCAAAGCAAATTCACCTTTTGAGAAGAACAAAATCAAAATATAGTAGTAAAGTGACTCTCGACTTCAAGTCTCCTCATTTTTTCAAAACATTTCAGATTTTACCAGATAAAAATCCCTAATCTGAAAATTCAAAATTCAAAATGTTACAAATGAGGGGCTGGCCAAATAGCTCAGCAAATTAAAGCACCTGCAAGCAGGTGCAGGGGCCAGGGTTTCGATCCCTGGGCCTGCCTGCCACGCCAGCCCCACCCCCAGGGTGCGCTAAGATGGCAATTGAGACTGGGCATGGCGATGGGTGCCAGTAATCCCAGCTCTTGGGAGGTTGTAAACATCACTACAAGTCCAATCTAGTAGTGAGACCCTGAACACCTTCCCTAAAATAAAATAAAAAAAAAAACTGAAAAGGTTACAAATGGCTTTCAGATTAAGGATGTTCCACTTGCCTCAGAAAAGCAGGATAAAGAGCACTAAAGAATAGTGGCAGGCGAAGTGAAGAGGTACTTTTCCCAAAGCGTCCAAGGAGATACTTTCTACTTCACTCCCAACCCGTCTGCCATTCTGCTCTGTGTCACGACTTCTTGCTCCTTCAGGAACAGTCCTCCCAAGGATTCAGCACCTGTCCACGCTGCACAGCTACAGAAATCAAGTATGAAGCTTTGTAGCCCTTGGCCCAACCGCCTGGCCTTGTAGCCTTCATGAAAATGACAGGGCACGGGGCAAGAAAGTGATCTGAGATACTGGGAGGACCTCCGTGTGGATGCCCCAGTGCAGGGCATGCAACACAAATGTTCATTTAATCCTCACAACTTTAGAGCACAACTGTGAAAAGATGGATATTCCAAGCACCTATACTGATGCCTAGAATATGCCAGGCCTTCAACAAATACTTGGCAAATGTACAGAGTCATCCTGCAAAACGAGTATTGTTTTAGTAACCCCATTTTAAAGATCAAGGAATGACTCAGAAACGTAACTTAAACAAAGAGTAAGGGTGAAATTCGAAATACTGAGCAACTAGCTCCACACTAACGCTGACCATTCAGAGCAGACCACAGATGGTGCTGGAGAAGCTGGGTCCTGCCCCGGTGCAAGCTTTTCAGCTGCAGAACCTGAGGCAGGCCCTTGGGAGGGGTCAGGACACAGACGGGAGGCAGGCAAGAAGCAAGTACAAAGTAACTATCAGCCTTGGTACTAAGTGCTACACCCTTCAATCTGCACTTACTCAACTTTAAAGTCCTCCAAATGAAATTGGAGACACTATCATTTGCTACATGAGGAAAACAAGATAAATGGAAGTTTTAGTTGGGTAGAAAAACCATTAAAAGCAACTCAATGAAAGTGGAATTAGAAATGCATTAAAGATTAGTGAGCTCAATCTTTTCTTTCCTTTTCTTCTCTTTGGCCTTTTGCCTTTTTGAGACAGGGTCTCACCATGCAGCTCAGGCTGGCCTTGAGCTCACTTTGTAGCCCAGGCTGGTCCCAAACATAAGACGATCCTCCCACCTCAGCCTTCAAAGTGCTGGGATCACAGGCGTGCATCATCACACTCAGCTGTGAAGGCAGACAAAAAATCAGGCAGATCTGATTAAAGTAGGGTAGAGATTAGCCAGGCGTGGTGGCACACGCCTGTAATCCCGGGATTTGGGAAGCTGAGGCAGGAGCATGGGTATGAGTTAGAGACTAACCTGAGCTACAAAAGTGAGCTCAAGGCCAACCTGAACTTTTGTGAGACTCTGTCTCAAAAAGAGACTAAATTTAATTAATTGAAATAAAGTAGGGTAGAAGCTAATAAGGAAAAGATATAAGTAGAGAAAGCAAAACGAGAGTATGAAGGTCTTCAATTCTAGATAAACTAACAAATGTGCAAGGCAGAAGTAGGAAAGGGACAGCACAGAGGCCAGTGGGAGGGCCTGGCAGCCTTGGGCACAAAAGCATCAACAGACAAGAAGGTGAAGAACAGGGATTCTCGCCTCTTAAAGACACCTTACATTCTGGCCTTACTGCTGTTGGCTTGCAACCACCATCTCTATGTTGTTCTATTATAAAAGTACTCAGTTTTTTTTTTAATTTGAGACAAAAAGGAGAAAACGAAATTTGAATATAAATGTCATTTACCAGAGGAAGTGTTCTACGTTTTATGATTTTGAAGCAATAGCCTCAACCTTAGAGGATATTCCAAGTGTTAAGACACCTAAAATAAATTTATGAATGTATTTATAAATAGCGTATTAAAATCCAGGGATACAGCTAAGCAGCATAAATGCCCGTCTAGCAAGTGCAAGGTCCTGAGTTGATCCCTGATACGGATGGATGGATGGATGGATGGATGGATGGATGGATACATACACACACACAAACAGACAGACAGACAGACAGACAGAGCTGGGGCTGGAGATGAACCTCAGTAGTACAGGACTTGGCCTGTCATGGGGAGGCTCTCAGTCCAACCCCTGCACCACTAAACAAACAAACCCTCCCTCCCAAACTGTTAGATCACATTACCTTGCATGGACTCTTTGGAGATTGTTGCACATGCATGTGCATGTTAACCTATTTATTTACAGACTAACAAAAAAAAGTCAAGAAGTTGTCACCTCTTGTTTCCTTCCCAAAAAGGCACACTGAAACAGTGCCAACTGGCTGAGAACAACATTCACTGCTTCATGATAACTGCTGTTCTCTTTTTTAGCTGACACTACAATCAGCAGCAAACTTTCCATGCAGGCATCATCAAGATACCATCAAGATATCATCAAGAAATTAATAACATGCTGGCAGGGCTGTGGGAAAAGGGAACTCTTCTTCATTGCTGGCGGGAGTGTAGACTGAACAACCACTGTGAAAATTAGTGTGAAGATTTCACAAAAACATAGGCTTAGAAGTCCTGTTTGGCCCAGTTCTTCCCCTTCTAGGTATCTTCCCAGAAGAATTAAAAGCACCATACCCCAGCGATAGATAGATAGATAGATAGATAGATAGACAGACAGACAGACAGACAGACAGACAGACAGACACACACACACACACACACACACACACAGACACACACACACATACACACACACAAATACATAGATATACACCCATGTTTCTAGCAGCACAATTTGTACTAGCTAAACTGGAAACAGCCCAAATGCCCATCAACTGAGGAATGAATACCACAAAGGTGTACAGTAGTATTTCTATGATAAATTGTTCCCCTAATCAGAAACACATTGTTAAGTGAAAGATATCAGACTCAAAAGGCTACATACTCCATGATTTCATTTATAGGACATTCCATTTATATGACATTATAAGAGAGAAAACAGATCAGTAGTTGCCAGAGGAGGAGGATGCTGGGAGGAGTTCATTACACAGCAGAAGCACATGAGAATAAGAGGCCAATCCTGGAGAGTAATTAGGCAATCTTGTATCTTGATTGTGTTTTAATTACATGACTAAGTTCTAAGTTGTCTAAACTCATAGAACTACACACCAACAGTGAGTTTTACTGGATGAATTTAAACAAGAATAACGCAGCTTGGTATAAACTATCTCACCTTTTTAGTGCCATTACGTTTCCACCCTCTGGACTCTACACAGTGGCCCTATTCCCCACCCCACCCCACCCAACCAAGGCTGACTTACCATCCCACCTTCCAATAAGCCACTCCTAGAATCCATCCTTTTATGTGGCAGGGTGGAGTCCTGGGCAGACTGGATAGTCAAATACACCTGTCACTGTCCCAGTTACTAGTGAGTGAACCTGAGAACCTTTTTCATTTGTCTGAGCTCCGTGTCCTCATCTAGTGAGAATAAGTTTTACACTTTTCTGAACTGTTGTGAACTGAAAACCTACTAACATGTCTAACGTAGCACCTAGCATACTAATAGTATTTCACAAATGTATATTCACTAAGCTTTTCTCTCTGCTGTCTTGTCAAACTCCATGGACCTAACACATACACAATCCATCACAATACTTATTTCACATATTGTAATTACGCAAAAGAAATGTGTTTCGGGGGGCTGGGGACATAGCTCCGTGGCACAAGTGCCTGCCTGGCAAGTGCAAGGTTGTGAGTTCAAAGCCCAGTCCCACACACACACACACATAAATAAATAAATAAATAAATAAATAAATAAATAAATAAAATTTTTTAAAAATGTGTTTCTTTAAACCTTGAATTCACAGAAACCAGCACGTTCACTTCTGAAAGTCAAAAACCTGAAGAATAATTTGTCCATCTGATCTGATCTTGTTACAGAAGAAGGATTAAAAGAAAGAGAAGCAGGCAGAAATGGCCAGAGTGAACTGGGATGCCTGGGAAACCATGGTTTCCACAGTTTCTACAAGGATATTGCAAGAAGCACCACAGCACAACTGCAAATGTCCTGAATGCTCAGAATGGAGGTAAAGTGGCTTATGCCAAATGCATGCACTGAAACAGACCATTAGAACCCTTAAAATGTTGTAGAAACTTTTGTGTAATTTTACAAAGACTAGACACTAGGCATGGTGCAGCACACCTCTAGTCCCTGCTATTCAGGAGGCAAAGGCAAAGACTGCTGCAGCCCAGAAGTTTAGGACCACGCTGATCAACCCAACAAAAGCCCATCTCAAAAAAGTTATAAAGAATATGTGTATGTCTCAGAACAAACAAACAAAAGTCATGGGAAAGATGTACAACCAAATGTTAAAAAGGATCATCTCTGGCTGACTGTAAGATTACTAGTAACATTTATTTTTTTTTATAGGCTTTTGAGAGTTTACAAATTTATTATGAGCTAATTCTAGAAAGCCTGGAAATCAAAGAATATTTTTTCTTATTTTAAAGAAAAAGAAACAAAAACAAACAAACAAAAAACCCAGAAAATAAAATTCCAAAACAATATGATAGGAGGAGGCCAGCCAGATAGCTCAGTGGACTAAAGCACCTGCTTGAGCAGATGCAGGGGCCTGCAGGGGCCTGCAGGGGCTGGGGGTTCAAACCCCTGCCAGCTGCGCCAGCCCCACCCCCAGGGCACACTGAGACTGCAAATCAGTCCAATCTGTATAGTGAGAACCTGCAGACTGTGTGGTTAATACACTGCATACATATTGTTGTCAATCACACAGGGCTTGCAAAAAAAAAAATTTTTTTTTTTTAATTTAATACAGGCTCTCACTACGTAGATCAGACTTGTGATCCTTCCTATTTTTCAGCCTCCCAAGCACTGGGATTACAGGTGCATGTCGCCTCACCCAGGCTCAATTGCCACCTCAGGCCCCCAGGGGTGGGGCTGGAACAGCACACAGGGAATGGAACCCCCAGCCCCCACATCTGCCTAAGCAGGCACTTCAATCCTCTGAGCTATCTGGCCCGCCTACAAAAGTAATTTTTAACTTGGAAAATCTATAACAATAGGATCATGCTACTCTATGTGAACTACACATATTTCAGTTGTGTGTCTCCTACAACTTGTCAATAATAACCAAATTTTACAAGACAATATGGACAGTGAATTCTTTAGAGGAGTAAGACTCCCCTCTAAAACAACAGTTTCTATACAGTCTCTATTTACTTTCTAGTTTAAAGTTGTGACCTATACACATATTACTTAAGCTTGCAAAACAAGCTTAGCCTGTATGCATCCTGTATTTGGGTGAGAAGACCTGGTTACCTCTCTCTCTGAATGAACAATGGGACTACCAGTTTTAGTAATCCCACCCACAAAATTCCCTTAACTAAATGATGTCTCCTTTACCAGCAGCTGGGCAAGAAATAACAACTTCCCATTCTATAGGAAGGCCTATATTCCAAAGGATGACAAATGTGCTTAATACTGTATTGGCATTAAGGGGGGAGGGCTTTCCTAGGCACTGAACCCAGGGCCTTCACACTGATCTACATCAACAGCCCTTTTCTTTTTTCTGAGCTCAAACTTGCAATCCTCCTGTCTCAGTGTCCCAAATGCTGGGACTACAGGTATGTACCAACACGCAGGCTACTATATTGACTCACATAAAGCTAGGCATCTTCTAGCCAGTTGAATACATACATGTGTCAAAAAAGCTTTACAGTTTAGTGATTAAGGGCAAGTTTTAAGTGCTTTAAAAGAGCTTTAGCATTCAAATTTACATAAGTCAGACTGACTTGATTTCATCATTCTGTTAAAAAACAAAACAAACGAACAAAACAAAACTAGTTATCTTAGTGCTCAAGATGTGTAGGGAAAAAAGTCAAGAATCCACCAAAAGGGTTTGAATTAATAGCTCAGAGTAGAGTGGTTATCTACTGAGTTCAATCTTCAAATCTGCAAAAACAAAAAAGAAATATACAAAAAATTTTAAATAAATAAAATTCAGACCTGAGATCTCACATCCTGACTTGTAAGAGTTTGTACCACCTCCAAAATAAAAACTTATTTTATAATCTTAAAAATACTTAGCTGAACTCATTATGTCTAGTCTGAAATTATGCCAAATGGCAAGAGTGCTGATACTAAAATAAAGTTATCCTAACTTTAGTGTCTCAAAAGAAAAACACAGAGAATCTTACTCTGTCAGGAAGTCACCAAATTGCCATATCTAAATTAGTATGCTTTGCTTAAAGCACACACACAAAAATTTTAAAAGGCATACAGACATAAGGAATACAAGTCAAAAAAGTTTGGCAAATTCTTTTTTTAGTGGTTATGATTATTGTAATAGCAAATCATACATCCGTTTTTCAAAAAATACACATTCCCACCCAAGTTACTTTATATAGAAGTTAAGCTAAAGGAAGCAATCCTACAAACAATCTTTAAGGGCAAGCAGACATTCAGTGTTTCAGCTACACCATACAATGGGAAGGAAAAGGACAGATGCTGGTCTGCTGACCAAGTGCCTTCTTCTCACTTAACCCTCACAGATCGATGGCTGAAGCCCACATTACGCTCTCCTTACGCACATGATGAAAGTGCAGTTCAGCAGGACTACACAACCAACTGTGAGACTGAAGCAAGAAAACAGCAAAGCGGAATCCAAATTCCGAGCACCATGCTCCAAGTCTCAAATTCTTTTCACTGTACTTGGTGAGTTACTTTGAAAAGCAATGTATCAAACAACCAACTGCTCTCGGCAGTTTGCACTCTGCAAGTGTTGTTTCTTTGCTACTGATCCTGTATGGGTAGGGCTCATTCTTTTTCTATCCAGGCACACAGGAAAGCACTATTTCAGACTACAGCCTGACAGACCTTCTACCCTTTAGTCTCAGAAACAATCCAGTTAATCTGCACTTTAAATTTTTTTAAAAGGCTCAAGGTGTACATTTATTCACTCAATCAATATCTGGACTTCTTCATCTCCTTTCTTATTCCACCTTTTTAAAGAGTAATCAGCACCCTACCATTTCCTTTATTCACCACTGACTACCTAGTTTTCAGCCCACATCGATTTGGTTTGCATCCCACTGTTGAAATTTTACACGAGGTTCTCAACAATCGAGGTGCATCAAGACCCAATGCATATGTTGCTTACCTTTATCTTTCAGGAGAGTAGACACACTATCATTCTCTCAATGTGGCCTTTCAGAAACTCTCCTGGTTTGTAAAATGCTTCTCAATCTTGGTGGTCTTAATTTCTCCCAACCAATCCAAAATGTCAGTGTTTTTCAACACTCCTAAACCTTCTTCTCTTCTTACTATATAACTTATCAATTCTTATTCCAATTACCATGAATATACCAACGTCTCCCAAAACTCAGACCTTTCCTCTAGCACCACTTCCCCAACTGACAACTTGGTATTTCTAGTTAAGATATCTGAGAGGCACTTTAAATGTAACAAGCCCCAAACAAATTCATTATACTCTCCCATCCTCCTTCCTACCCATTCAGGTTCTCTCCTCCAGTGGCCTCCAGTTCAGTGCCTGGCAGAAGACCAACATCCATCCAATTATGCAGGCCAGAAACTGCAGAACTATCTTTGACAAACAACCTCCTCACACACTCTCCAAACTGAACATGCCACCAAGATGAATGATTTTTACTTCACAAATAACTCTCAAATTTATTCCCTTCCCCCATCTCCACCACTTCCTTAGACTGTTTGAAAAGCCTCCTAGCTGCCTAGGTGTTGCTATCTTTATTTTCTATTTCAACTAATTCTATTTGACAGTTCAAAATCTCAACACTTTATTTACATAACATTAATTTATAAAATAGCCAACCAACTCTCTCTGTCTCCCTCCCTCCCCTTCTCCTCCCTTCTTCCTTGAATAGCTGTGACTACAGGCAAGTACCACCATACCTGGCTCTGGTTTGCTTTGGTTCTGGAGTCACTGAGCTACATACCCAGCCTTTTTAAAATTTTATATTTCATTTATTTTTTATTTTTATTTTTTTGCATTTTAGGGAGGGGTCTACAAGGGTGTTCAGGGTCTCACTGCTAGATCAAACTACTATTTACAGCTTCCCAAGAGCTGGGATTACAGGCGCAGGTGCCACCATGCCCAGTCTCAATTGCTGTTGTGGCACGCCCCAGGGGCGGGGCAAACAAGGCAGGCCCAGAGATTGAACCCCTGGCCCCTGAGCCTGCTTGCAGACGCTTTAATCCACTGAGCTATTTGGCCAGCCCTTATTTTTTATTTTAAAACAGAATTTTTGCTAAGTTGCCTGACATGGACTCAAGTGTGCTATTCTTGGGCCTTATCCTCCAACATTCTGGGGTCATAGGGGCGTGTGCTATATGACACTGGACCAGTTTTTTAATAATCATGAAAAGTCTCCGGACATGAAATAAGGAAAACTACCACAAAGTTCTTCCAGTGCTCTACTTGTCCTTCCTCCTAGTAAATCCTAAATAAAGGTGTAGTTAATTGGCAAACCCAAACAATGAATTCCATAATTTAAGAAATTTATATCACTACAAATGTGACTTTACCCACTTACTCCTCTAGAAACCAGAATGCCCACCACAATTTAGACAGCAACTTCAGGCCTGTGAAGCATGCTGAAAATGCAGTATGTCCGACCAAATAACAGTCTGTTTTGGCTTCTCAAGCAGGTGTCACCACTTTTCACAGTATGACTGACACAGAAATACCTGGCTAGCTGCAATACTTCATGAGCTACCTGGTCACTGGTAAAATCATGTACATATGTGTGGCAAGAAAAGCAAGTCAAAAAAGGGCCTACACTACTTTTTTGTTTGTTTGTTTGTTGTTTTGCAGAACTGGGGTTTGAACTTTGCCAGGCAAGCACTTACTCTACTGAGC
>PVKN010030321.1:0-12761 GCA_004027915.1 Capromys pilorides
TAAACAAAAAAAAAAAAAAAAAAAAAAAAAAAGAAGACAACAAACCACAATGCACTTTTCCCTCGGCCCTCTTGGTTCCCACCCCTCATGCTATAGTCAGGGCCCAGCCCGGGAATTTACAACCTGGAGGGGGCAGGACGACACTCCCCGGGGCTTTTGAGGGTCTTGGGGGAAGGCAAAGGAAGGTCCTGGTGAGCTGAGCAGCGGCAGGTTGCTGGCTGGGGCGTGCACTGCTGGCATGTGAGTTGGAACCCTTTCTCCTTTTCTGCGGAGAAGCAGTGGTGCTTCATGAGACAAGGAATAGATGTGCCTAAAATTTTGGGAGGTCTCTGCTTCCTTGATTTAGCTGGCAACGAAAGGGCTAAAGTTGGATTTCACACTGTTTTCTAATAAAAAGCAACCTAGGCCGAGTACTCTGAAGAGGCGCTGATTGGGGGGGCCCTAGGGATCTTTAGTGGGGAAGCTGGGCCACCAAGCCCATTTTCTTTCATTATTTTGCATTTTATAAAGCGGGCCAGTGCTTCCACTCTTTATTTTAAAAAATCTTCCAACCCTTTGAATGTATTCCCAAGATGAAATTCACGGTTGAGACACAAGAGAGAGGAGAAAGAGCGGAGGTTTTGTATTGTTACACATGTAAATAATGAAAATATTGTTATATATCACCAGATCTCGCTGATGAATCTGGTCATTGTGTTGCTTCGCAGCGCAAGTGTCTTGTGCTCCTCCGTAGAGTGCGCGTTTGTTTCCTCTCCTTTCGGTCCCTCCCCCTCCCCTGCCAACCCAAGGGACAAGGACCAAGTTCTGTCCCCTGCCTGGCTAATCACGAACTAGGCCCATCAACAGTTGACAGTCTCCTGGGACTCTGGGTCACCCGGCCAAGTCGAGGTCTCTTCCTCACCCAACGATTGCCCCTTGGCGAGACCCTGGCTCAGTCCTCGAGGGTGTATTTGAAACACTTCGCTCTGGTTGCTCTCCCTCTTTTTTTTCTTTTTCTTTAGTACTTAGCCAAGGACTTCTTTGTTCCAAATAGAGGTGTCACCCGTTGCTCCCAGGAGAGATTCCCCACCCCCGCACCGCACCCCTGCCTCCTCCGTGCACCATTCAGTGTTGTTCACTACATGCTCATAATCTGTTGTGTGTGATTGATTTCCAACCTTCAGAGAATAATTGGTTCTAATACTCAATGCAGTATATACTATGGATAGTTTTATCGATAAGTGTAATATTTTAACAATTAAATTTGTTTTTTAAATTATATATTTGTAAAGTATTTATCCTGTTGGAAGCAACAATATATTGTTGTATTTATTCGTTTATTTTTGTAATAAATGATCAACGTCTTTAAGCTAAATCAAAAATGACACTTTTATATATCTATATAAAATGCATTTGAAGAGATGGGCATATTTGCACCAATTTGTATGTAAATAGAGTGAGGTCCATCAATAACTTGTAGCTCTCAGAACTAAATTGAAGGAAGAAATCTTTTCTCCACATGGAGTTTGTTTTGCCCAAGTTCCAGGGTAATTAATCAACTCTAAAATGGACCAACAAGTATTGGCACTGGTTGCAGACTTGGAATTAGTCGTTTAGGCGGTGGACCTGGTTTTCTTTCTTTCTTTTTTTTTAAGGCAGAAAGATAGAAATTAAAGTATTCTCTTCCTTCACGTGTGTGGCTGTGCAGATTAGAGCCGGGCAGTTTTGGTGATAAAATCTTAACAGCTGTTGGGGTCCAGAGCTCTCTGCTGGGAGGGGAGGGAGTTGATAGAGGAGGCAGAGCTCTTGGGGTGGTTGGTGACCCCAAGCAAGGAAGAGTGGTGCTTGGTTAAAAGATTCTCTTGACGTGGCTGTGAGCAGGGAAGCCCTCTAGCTAGTGGCCCTGGGAGACTGGTGGCCTAGCACAGGTGCTGCTGTCTGGGGTACCAGGGGAGTGGACCCTGCCCAGTACCCACCTGGCTCCCTGCTTTCCTGCCCCTGTCTTGGTCATCTGCTGGGCCCAGGGCCTGAAGGTCACCCGTGTGACCCCCTTGTCCAGGGAGCCCTTGGTGGGCGTGATTTTGATTTCCATAAGGAAAGCACAGGGCTCTGTGTTTACCTCCTGAACTTTCCAGGCTAGGAAAGGAAATAGCGAGGCTCTGGAGGAACCCGGGTGGGAGCAGCGGAGATAGCAAGAGGGCTCCTGGTGTAATCAGATTCTTTGATTTTGTTAGCCTGGCTCATGGCCTATTAATTAGATTACTCTCTTTCATTCTTGATTTCACATCCGTGCTTGTTCCTGTATCCTAAAATGTGGGCGCGAGTGGGGCCGAGCAGGAGGGCATGATGTCACTGCCGGTCGGGTGGCCGCCTGGCCTTCTGGCAGGCTGTGGGCCGCCTAGGATGAGTCCTCTTCCTCAAGGAGGAGTTGGTTCTGGAAGTGACCTCACAGGGGTCTGGGAGGAGGACAACAGGCATTCTAGTGGTGGTGCAATGTGTGTGTGTGCCTGTGTGTGCGTGCACAGCCCTAGTGAACAAGTGGGGTGCACCCCGGAAGAGGGGTCTCTTGAGTCGCAGGCTGGACCTAGAGACCCCCGTCAGGGTCAGCTGAAGGCCCTGTCTGCGGTCAAAGCTCAGATGCAGCTCCTAGGTCACCAGGGCCGAGCAGAATGGGCGGGCAGTGGCGCCGGCCGGCCGGGCTTCTGTGAGAGAAGGTGGTGGTGGGCGCTGTGGCGGCGGCCTTGGGCTGCCTGATCCTCGCTCAGCCGGGTACGACGGCCCCGCGTGGCAGCTGCTGTGGGTCCCACAAGTTGTTTTCCTCGTGGCGACCATTCAGCAAAACCCACGATCCTTTCTCAAAGATTTAAATTTCGCGGATGAATTACCATACACCGGTTGCTTAGCAACTAAATTCAAGCAGGGCTAAGAATATGCAAGCTTTTTGTATTCTCATTAATAAAAATGCCAGTCTGACACAGCAACCCGACTTTGGATCACTGCAACTTCTGTAAAAGCAGTAGGAGAATACAAACCGATCCTGCCATTTAATTACCGATCAAAATGGCTTGAAATGCGATGTTTTGTTCATCTATCTTAGTCCTAAAAGCGATATAAAAATAACGGCTTTCAAGAGCAGTAGTAAATTTTCTTTTTCTTTTTTTTTTTTTTAATGGAGTTGTCTATTGGGGTTGCTGATAATTGTCAGGCTGACACCTTGTGAGACACAGGTTGCAGCATCCGTTTCACCCATGTTTCTGCTTCTCGCCGTGGGCCCCTCACTCTCTTCCCTGGCCGAATAACCGCTGCTGCTGCTGCTGCTGCTGCTGTTGCTATTGCAGTTGTTGTTGCTGCTGTTGTTGCCAGGCCTTGGAAACCAGAGATTAAAGACAGTTAGCAAAGTTGTCTCCTGGGCAGTGGCCACAAGGCCCAGGGCCACAGAAGAGCCTTAGGAAAGTTTCCCTGGGAGCTGGGCAAGTGGCAGAGCCGGGGTTGCAGGTTTCAGGGGTCCTGGCACAGCTTATGGGAAGGCTGGGGGTTTTCATGGAGGCTCCACTGACAGCTGACTGTGGCCTTCACACAGCTGAGCTCAAGGCCTGGCTGAGTGCACTCTCAGGAACCCTCTGCTAAGGACAATGTGAGCAGGAGCTGGCCTGGGACTCCCTGGCTCTGCCCAGCCTGTGGCCCAGCAAGACCAGGGCCTGAGGGCTCTGGGCTGGATGGCGATGCTTTGGACCCCTCCCCAGAAGCCACACTGGAGGGAAAAAATGGGGAGGGAGATACTCAGGCTCAGAAAAAGGCTCCAGCCTGCTGGCTGCTCCTAAGGTGAAGACAAACGTGGGGAAAAGAAGAACATGGGGAGACAGGAGTCCCAGCAGGCGGGGTCTGGTAGTGTACAAAGGCCAGGCCTCTGGGAGTGCAGCATGGGACAGGGCGGCAGGCAGCTGGGTAGAAGTTTCAGGCCTCCCAGGGCCCAGCTCTGCTTCCTGCAGGTGGGCAACTGTGCTGCCTGTGCCATTCTGGGTCCCGGTCGTCCTGTCTGAGGACTGAGGCCCCTGACCTGCAGTGACCCCGGAACGCCAGCCCTCTGGTGTGTGCCCAGTCCAGTCTGGGCCCAAAGCTGCAGAAGCAGGCATGGCTAGCTCTCCAAAGACATAGAGGCAGAAAGGGGGCCCCTGGCTATTCCTGTGCAGGTCCAGGGAGCCAGGAGCACCCAGAACTCCTGCAACCAGGGGAAGTTCAGAAGGGACGCGTCCTGGAGGCTTCAGACCCACTTCTGCCTAGAAACCACAGAGTGAGCGGGGAACTTAAACCCTGAATGCAGCTACTTCTGTGTAAAGACTGTTCAGAACCATTAGAAGCCGTTTTAAATAAAACACACAAAACAGGAAGCCAGTTATTTACAAATACAATTGCCCTAGACAAACCGCATTCCACGGATGTAATTCATTAATGGGATTTGTTCCTTTTCTCCCCTTTCGAAAGAGAATTTTAGTTTTTGAACATAGCTGGGGCTCTGACGTGAGGAAGGGAAACATGGAGTTTACTGTTTTTTGTGGGGAGGGGTGGCCCAATTTCTGGGTCTGGAGGTGTTAAAACACTCAGAAATAACCCAAACACAGGGAGAGGTTTTTGATTTATTTTTGACCCTTCAAGAAAGAATTTTTCTGGTTATGTTTGCAGTCACCAGAGTCTCCCAGTAGAAACATGCAGGTGATGGGACCCTTGTTGGGGCGTGTGCTGCTGCTGCTGCTGCTGCTGGGGTGTGTGTGTGTGTGTGTGTGTGTGTGTGTGTGTGTGAACAAAACTAGAATTTCGGTCTTGGGAGCTGGCAGAGGCGCAGGCATACTGCCTCTGCAGGATGTGCTCAGTCCTTGTCATCCTGCAGTGTCACAGAGCTCTCACCAGCCACGCCTCCAGGGAGAAGCCACACTCAGGTAGAGGAGCCAGGCAGAGCCCAGGAGAGCCTGCGTGGGGTCCTCCATTCCCGAAGTTGTGCCTGGGTGAGTTCCTTTCTCCGTGCTTCACTGGAAGCGTGGTCTGCAGCAAGCAGGATCAGGTGTGACCCCTCCAGGGGACGCCATGAGAAGCCCAGAGTGCTGGGCTGATGAATGACGTGGGCTGTGTAAGTCCCCCTACCAGACAAAGCACAGCGTGCGTGGCTACCACTGTCCCGGGTTCTGGAACATGCACTGGAAGGGAAGGAAAAGCACTTGGAATTTTTTTTAAAGGCCAAGAGGTGTTCGGAGCTGGAGATTTCCTGGGCCATCACAGCAGCTCTGTTCTCCAGGAAGGAAGGTTTCAGAGCTCATTTCAGAGGGCTCCAGTGCTGGCAAAGGAAGAAGCGTGGCCATCGCCACCTGCCCTGCCTGCGACCCAGGAGTCCCTGAGGAGGGCTGAGCAGGGCTGAGGTCACACAGGGAGGGTTTCTGCTTTTGCCTGACTTCCACGGCCAAGGCTGGAAACTCCCCTGAGGAGAGAAAGGTAAATTTACTAGACCTACCCAGAAAGTAAAAGTGAACCCAAATCAACAAATGAAAATAAATGTCTTGGTGACTTGGACCTGAGTCTTTGGGATACAATAGTGGGAAAAAGCCGTAAAGCCTGCAGCAAACAAAACAGCACTTAAGAAGCAACTTTTCACTACCATTGTAGAGCAGAAATCTTTCAAGTTTCAAGCGTGCTCTGCCATTTTATTTCTACTTTGTACACCCTAGAGATTTCTGCCAAACAGGATTTTTAAAATGCTCCAACCCTGAGAGTGCAGCCAGTTCTCCCAAGAACTATTTAACAGTTGTCCTGCATGATTCTGTGCTGGTAGTGCTGGAGTCAAACCCAGGTTCTTACCCAGGTTCTTACCCAGGCAGAGTGCGCCACCACAGGGGCCAGGCCATCCTGAATGTTTTTATCAGGAGGGGGAGGGTCCCCGAGATTGGTCAGGGGTTTGACAGAGTTAATAGCAGGCAGGAGAGTGCAGGGGCGCTGGCAGAGCACACCTGGGGCCGGCTCCTGCTTTGCAGAGGAGCTGGGACAGGAGCATTATTGGCATGGGGGTGGGTCTGCAGGTTGGCACTGTTTATGTGCGAGCGGGTCTGCAGTCTTCCTTGGAAGTGTCTGGGCCAGGGCCTGCAGAATGGGGCAGAAGTGCTGGGCAGAGAGAGACCAAGAGGGATCCGTAGTTCCCTTCCCTATTGTTCCTGGGCCTAGGCTAGAGCCACCGGGAGGGGCATAAAAGGCCCCAGGGAATGCACCCTAAAGTTAGAATCCCCCAAGCCAGCAGATTTGGACCCCAAAAAGGTAAGCAGAGAAATTCCTGTGTTACATAACAGAGCCCTCCACCGGCTGCTGAGAGCTGAGAGTGCCATGCGTGCTTTTCACTAAGGCCCCTGTGCGGGCTGAAAGGCCTGCCTGGACAGGAAGACTGACTGACTGATGATGTAGGCAGGATGGGGAGGGAGCCACTGGCGCTGCTAGCCTGGCGGGTGAGCACCCCAACTGCCCTCTGGCTACCCTGAGGGCATCCCTGGAGCCTGCCCCATGCTGTGAATGGCAGACAGCCGGGACACATGCACTGGGACAGGTACCTGGCGCCCCGGGAGGGAGGCCTAGGTTAGCGGGGCTGTGCCTCCTGCCTCCTGCTGTCCTTCCTTCCGCAGCTGTGAGCCTGGGCCCAAGCCATCACATCCAAAAAGCGGGCGAGGCCCCAGGCAGCAGGGCCCTGCGCCTGCCCTCCTCAGAAGCAGCCTCCACTAGCAGGCCTTGGCCCACCTCCCACTCTGTACCCCTCCCGCCACAGCCGGTGAGCACTGGGCCTCCGGACCTCCGGCCTCAGCCTCCACCGCACGGCTCCTGCTCTGCTCTCAGCAAGGCCTTGCCCTTGGCCGCCAGGGAAGGTCGCAGCTGCATCCAGCCAGGAGTTGAGGCCTCCCTGCTGGGCAAGAGGAAGTGGCCTGGAAGGGCGCTGAGTCACAGGCCTGCAAGGACAGGAAAGGGCACCTCCAAGACTGGGGGGGGAGGGCTCCCCTGGCCCTCCCAGCCTCACACGCAGGCGCTCAGCCCCAGATGCCACCACCGGGTAGAGGTTGGTGCCCAGGAATAGGTCAGGGGCTCACAGGGGCTGGAATCTACTGAGAAGGTAGGTAAGAAACATCAAGAGCAAACCCTCCGTCAGGGCCCAAGGGCCCACAAGCTGGGGTGTACCCCGTGCTGGAAGCAGCAGAGGAGCTTCCTCCTGGGTGCTGTGGGCCCCGGAACTGGGCTCAGTGCAGTGCCGAGCCCGAGGTCAGGGCTAGGAGCAGGTGGAGGGATCCGTAGGGCACAAGTATCCACAGCCTCCAGGGGATTTGCTGAGGGGGGGTGGTGATTATATGGTCAGTAGCTGTCCCTCTACCTCATCCTGTCCCCTTCCTTTGATTCAAGCCCCCAGATACCAGCCATGTCCCCCCTGCCAGGCCCCTCTGAGGAGCTGCAGCCTCCTGGTCAGGCCTGCACACTGGTCACTGTACACACGGCCCTGCCACTGGGCCTGCTACGACCTCCAGCCTGTCTATCATCGAGCTTGGACATCCGGGGAGGCGGGGAGGGGCACGGCTCCTGAACCTGGCTCTGTACAGTGCAGAGCTGCATTCTGGCTGGCCAGTTCACCGTGTGTTTTGTCAATTCTTCTGCTCAGGAAGAATAGCAGGAAATGTCTTAAGAGGGCCTATGTGTGGCTTCCAAGTACAGTTCTGTGGCAGGGGTGGGACAGTCAGCAGCGCTGACTCGAAGGACGTTGTTGTCTGAATCTTCCTAAAATGCAACCTGGGGATGCAAAGACAGGGAAGGAGGTGGCTGGCCTGTGGGAGTCAAGCAGGGACCAAGATGACCTCAGGGGACTCTGGCTGGCAGGGAAAGGCTCGAACTGTAGTTTCCATGGAAGAAACAAACTCAATTGCATTGACTGGGGTGGCTAAGCACAGCTCCCCTCCCCCCAGTTCACCTGGAGTCTGGACCCTGGGTAAGGACCACCTATGGCTGCAGGAGGGGGCAGGAACTCCAACGCCTCTGAGGCCCTCTGCTCTCTTCCTAGGTCAGCTCTAAAGCATGATTCAAGTTGAGGAGATCTGCTTCTAGCCCTGCCCACATCCTGCACCGCGTTGTAGTGTTGTAAAGGACCGGTCTTCCAGGAGGAATGGAACTTCCAAAGGGGAGGGGAGGGGACAGGGACCAAATGCCCTCAGGTACCCTGCAGTCCTCCAGCAGGGAGAGCTCTAGACCTACTGCAGGGCCACAGGGCTGCGCCCCAGGCCCTCTAGCCACAGCTCCACATCCACCAGTGTCCATCTCTGCGCCCATCCACTTGTCCATCCACGCACCTGTCCTCCAGAGAGCCCTCATCTTAGGCTCTTCTTCCCTGCCCACATCAGGCAGAGGCAAGCAAGCCCTACACTGGAGTTGTTCCCTGAAGTCCCTGTTTGGGGTCATGGGAAGCCCTTTCTCAGCCTCTTGTTCCCTTTCATGGGGTTCTTGGGGTCAACAGTTGTCTGTCCTCAGGGTGCCTCCGAGTGTGTGGAAAATTTCCCACTGACCCATGAAGCTCTCCTGCCCAAGATCAGCCGCCCCTTCACGAAGCTGTCACCACTTTGGTGTCAGGGCTCCAGGTCCAGCTAATGCCTCTCGGAAGCCCCCAAAGAACAAGGGCCCTGGCCCCGCCCACACAGAGGTTTGAGGTTCCTGGGTGTCCGGGATAACGCCGGCCATCCTGTTACCTGTGGAGAATCCCTTTATGACCCACAGTGCTGCATGGCGATGCCCCTCAGCAGGGCAATTAGCCCGGCAGGATGGAAACCAGGAGCAGGCTGCCGTGTCTCAGCAAGTCAGGAGGGTGCCAGTGCCCGGGATCTGACAGCGGCGTCCATCCCAGGCAGCTCGGGTCTCTGGGCCGGACAGCCTGGCAGAGGCACTGGAGCCAGAAGGCACCGCAGCTGTGGGCGTCCACCAGCAGCTGAGGCACAGGGCACACGTGAAGTTCACGGACCTGGGCCTGGAGGGCTGAGCCTGGGCGGCTGCCCTCAAAAGGCCCTGCTGAGAGGGGCGGCCTCCTGCTTCCCCAGGGATGGAAGAGCCCCTGAGGTGTCCCCTTCAGTCCTCCTGCCTGGGGCTCCCATGGCCATGCGCCCTCAGTCCTCCCAGGTGGACCCATCTGGCTAAGGAGATTGTCCACACACCGGCGAGGAGAAATGGCAGCCACAGCCAGCTGCACAGAGCCCCTGACCCCGGGGCGCTATTCACGGGGACCTTTCATTTTTCAAAGGTCACTTGGTGAGTCAGCTATGACACCCCAAAGCCATTTTCTACCCAGGAGCAGAAAAAGAAAGTGAATGCAAGAAGTGGACCCAATTCCTTGCCCTCCCTTTTCCCCTTGGGTCCTGTGTCCTCCCCTCCCTAAGGTCCCGCAGATGGACATCAGGCCATCTGCAGTTACAGCTTTGTCCTTTAAGACCGGGCAGGGTTTCCAGCAATACCAGAGTAACTGGAGAAAGAACACTCCCCATCCCTGCCCCAGTTCCACCTCCAAACCGGGAGTGCTGCAACCACTGTCAACCCTTACATTTTGTATAAAAAGAAGACTCACAATTTACCAGAGGTAGCCCTAAACTTTAGAGAAAGAACTTCCCCTTCCCCGCGGGCCCTCCTGGCCGACTCTGAAAACGTCTCTGGGCATCTCCTTTTGGGAAGAGGGATAAAAATCTTAGAGCGTGAAATGTTTGAAAAGCTCAATTATCTTGGCCCACTCTGGAGGCCTCGATCCGATCCATCGGTAATAAAGTTCTTGGTAGTCCAAACTGATTTCTGATTGCTTGTGTGGTTGGTGTTTTATTGGAGACCGGTTGAGTTTCCAGGGAAGGACCAGGTCGAGGGGAAGCCAGGGTCTGGCTGCGGGCCACCTTTCAGGACCAGAAGAGCAGCTCCGGCTTTCACAGTCGGTGTCTCCGCATCCCTCCCGCCCCCGCGGTCTGTAAACTAAGAATAAACGTTGCCGATCTGGGTTTTAATTTCTCCGGCCGAGGGCCCAGCGCTCGTGGGCGATGCGTGGGTTCCAGACCCGAGGACGCCCGGCCGCTGCTCACACGGAAGGCGGAGCTGGGACTCGGTGCGCCGGGAGCAGAAACCGAGCGGCTCGCGAGGGTGCGGAAGCCCGCAAGTGCGCTCCTTCGCACGAAGAGGGTGCGCGCGCGCGCGGGAGCGCGGTCCCCGGGCTTTGGGAGAGGGGCGCAGGACAGCGGAGTGGCGGGGTCTGCGCGCGCACCCGGTCACCGGCCTCTCGGGAGCCCTGGTCGCTCATCCTCCGACCCACCCGCGCGCTTTTTGGCTTGAGGAGTGCCAACCCAGCCCGGGCTCACCCTCTGCGCGGTGCCCGGGGCGCCGGGGCCCGCGCTCCGCACTCACCCGCGCGGCCGTCCACGGCGCGTACCCTCGCGAAGCCGGCCTTCTCCGGGACCCCGGGACCCCGGAGCGACGCCGGCCGGGCCCTAGCGCGCAGGGCCCAGCCTCGAGCTCGGGTCTGGTTTCTCTGGGCCGGGCTCCGGGGGGCTGGGCGAGAGCGCGAGGAACCCGCCTCCGGCCGCTTTCTTATGGAAATGACCGCGGGGCCGGGGGCTTGACCTCGGCGCTCCAGCCGGGTCTTCCAAGGTCTCGCCCTTCCCGCCCGGGTTCTCTCCGGGTGTAGACGAGCTCGTCGGAGCACGCCGCGCAGCTGCGTGGGGACCGGGCGGCGCTCGCGTTAAATATTTATGGATCCACCTTGGAGCGGAGAACTGCCGCGCGGGAAAGTTCGCGGCCTGGGCGCAGGAGGCGGGCGGTGTCTCCGGGGAGGGAAGGCGCCCCTCCGCCGCAGGAGAGGAAGGGGACCGGGTGAAGGAGACACTTTGTGTTTTGGAGGTGGTGGGAGAAGAGGTATGCCCAGCTCAGGGAGAAGCTGCGCCTCGAGTTCTACCCTGATTTCAAAATCAGTGATCGCATTGATGCCGGGATCCCCGGGCTCCGCGGCACGGGACGCGCGGCTACGGAACCAGCGTCCGTCCGGGTCTCCCCGAACGCGGCCCGGCCCGGCCCCGGCCACGCGTGGTACCAGGCGACGCCGGCCGCGCTCGCCCCGAGCTCACTGCACCCACGCGGCTTTTTGTTCCAGGCCAGGAGCGCCTGCAGCAGCGGTTTGAAAGTCTCGGGCGCCACCTAACGGGCCCGAAAAGCTGGCGCGAGGTGCAGGTCGGGACCGCGAGGCTTGCGGGTCGCCTCCGGTGTCCCCTCCCCAAGTCCCCCCCCCACGGGCCCCGCCCTGGCCACTGCGCTGCCCAGTCCGCCGCAAGCACCTGGAGCCCCATAGACGCTGTGCCCCGCTTTGGGCCTTCCTGGGCGTCCTGCCTCGACTTCCCTTGTGCCCCGCGTGCACCCGCTTGCCTAGGGGCCTGGGCTGCAGACACCTCAGGATTCTGTGGACAGAAGGGCAGCCAGGAGAAGAGGGCTGCCGGGACCGCTCAGGAAAAGCCCTGCCAGCCAGGATACAGAGACGCAGAGAGCGCCCCGGCAGGACAAGGACCCCGACCAGGGACCAGGAGCACGGAGGCTGGATCAGGCTGTGGTCCCTGTTGCGTCAGGGGATGCTGGTGACCCCTGGTGACTGTGGAATAGGGGTGGGGGGTGTCCGAGACTGCAGTCTCTGAGAGGAGAGCTGGGAACCAGAAAAGAAGGAAGGAGAGGCCTGGCCAACCAGGGATGGGACTTCGCTCCAAGCGGGGCCACAGGGAGCTGCTGCAGGACTTCCCAGGGCTGAGTGGGGGGGAGGGGTAGGCTGCCTCCCAGAGGCTGTCAGAGCCAGGAGGCCAAGCTCCTCCTCGTCCCTAGGGTGTTAGGAAGGTGGACTGGGAGGCTGACAAAAAAAAAACACCCTGGAAGGACATTCCTGACATAAAACTTGGCGGTTTTATTCCAAGTGTACAGCTCAGTGGCTGTGGGAACACTCACATCGCTGGGCCAGCACCTTCATCCTTCAGAAAATCTGCACCTTGCAAATGGGAAACGCCAGTTGATCCCCACTAAATGACACTCTCCACTGTCTGGCACCCCACCTCCAGCAACCACTATCCCACTTCCTGTCTCCAAGGGCATGACCTCCTTTCAGAGGAATCTTACACCACTCATTCTTTGGCGACTGGCTGCCTTCACTTTGTATGTCTTCACTGTGGAGCATGGGTCAGAATGGGCTTCCTTTTTCAGGGCTGAGCGATATTCCCGTGTAGCCACACTCTGTTGACCCATTCATCTACCAGTGTACCCTTGGTTACTTCTACTTTGGGGCTTGGTGAAGAGTGCCCTTAGGAGCTCATCGGGTTCTTGTTTTTAGTTTCTTTGGGCTACAAAGCTGGAAACGGGCTCTGTGGGTGCTAGGATAATTCTGCTTCTCCATAACAGTCTCCACAGAAGCTGTTCAATTTGCACAGGGCACAAGGCCTCCCAGTTTTCGGGGTTCTCTCTTTTCATCACAGTTGGTTCCCCTGATGTTACGAGGGGTTCCTCACTGCAGTTGAGAGATGGTCTTCAGAGTGTTAGGATAACAACATAGCCAGATGAGCAGGGCAGGCTGGTGACGATTTCTAACCTCTGGCCTTCAGCTTTGGGATCTGTCTAGAAACAGGAACAGGAGAAAGAACTAAGGTAGAGGGACAAACTTTTTCTTTTGCAGAACGGGGCCTCAAGTCCAGGAACACTTCCCTTTTACTTTGCTGAGTGTCTTGCTAAGTTTCCCC
>PVKN010030322.1:0-12750 GCA_004027915.1 Capromys pilorides
AACTCACGACCTTGCACTTGCCAGGCAGGCACTTGTGCCACGGAGCTATCTCCCCAGCCCCTTGGTTTCATTTCATAATATTTCTACATACAGAAAATATTTTGAGGGGAAAACACTTTGCTAATAATACGTCTTAGAAAACCATAGCAATGATGCCATGGCCGATGTGGAAGGCGGCGAAGAGCCCTGCGCCTTGTCTTCTTACTCAGGAACCGCAGGCTCCAAAGTTGGGAGGCGACAAAATGTTCTCACCGAAGAAGTAGAACTCGGTGGCCATGTGGAGTTGGGACATGGAGTGCGATACGTGTGCCATCTGCAGGGTCCAGGTGATGGATGCCTGTCTTAGATGTCAAGCTGAAAACAAACAAGAGGATTGTGTTGTGGTCTGGGGAGGAGGCGATCACTCCTTTCACAACTACTGCATGTCGATGCGGGTGAAGCACAGCAATGGCTGCCCACTCTGCCAGCAGGACTGGGTGGTCCAGAGAATCGGCAAATGAGGGTGGCGGGCGGACCGGAGCTTCCTCTGTGCCGTTGCTCCCAGCCCCGGTAGATGTTCCTGTCAAGTGGCCAGCAACGGTGCAGACACTGCAGGCAAGAGGACAGTGGATCTTGGTCCTTTGGGACATATGACACATCAGAAAAATGAGTTAGCATTTTGTACTTAATTTTCAGGAATTCTGTACAATTAAGATAATTTATTAGGCTGGGCGTGGGGGCACAGGCCTGTAATCCCAGCACTTGGGAGGCTGAGGCAGGAGGATCAGTGTGAGTTCGAGACCAGCCTGGGCTACAAAAGTGAGCTCAAGGCCAGCCTGAACTGCATAGCGAGACCCTGTCTCAAAAAGACAATAAATAAAATAAAATAAGGATAATTTATTAAAATAAAATAAGGATAATTTATTAAAGATAGTCTTTCCTACCTCTGTGGTGTGTGTCATATACACTGCTTAGAAGTGCTGTAAAAAAGGACAAAAGTCCAAATCAAATGACCCTTGTAATTGTCACAATACAAAAGGCTGTAGAACAAGTTCCATTTATAGGAGAATGTTTTGCATGCTTACTGTTAATCAGATAAAAAGAGACCATGTTATAATAACAAATAAAGGGCAGTTTAAAACTCTTATTCTCAGTTTCTTGTTAATATATATATTATTTTTGGTGGGAAGAAAGGAGATTCCTTAATATCTTTTTCTGATATATTGAGAATTTTAATTTTGGAGCAGTGCACAGGGTATGTGAAATTAACTTCCAGGCAATATGGGATTTTGATTTTTTTTAAAAAAAAAAGTTCTATTGTCTCATCAAGAAAATGTAGACTTCAAGAAAAATCATCTCAGGGCCAGGGAGATAGCTCAGGGGCACAAGTGCTTGCCTGGCAAGTGCAAGGTCCTGAGCTCAATGTCCGGTTCTGGAAAAAAAAAAATTCATCTCACTGTTAAATCATTATTAAAGGACAGGTATTTTCTAGTTCTAGAAAGATTATATTTTAGGCCAAATGTTTTAGGCCAAATGTTAATGAAGGGGGAAATGTTTGCATGTAATACTGGATCAAAAACTTTATCATGCAATACTTTTAATAAATGGTTTACTGTTCCAGTACTAAAAAAAAAAAAAAAAAAAAAAAACATAGCAATGAAAGGTTTTGGTGCCTGTCCAGATAATCTCCTTCCTCGCGTTCATCCCTAAAGCCAAGGGCAGCCCAAGTCGCTGGTGCCCTGCCCACTGTCTCTCTGCCATCTATTGCCAGTATGGCTTCCTTGGCTTCCAACCGCGAACGCTTGTGTCTCTTTGTCCAGAATTTTCTAGCTTGGTGACTTGCTTGAATTTTGGTAACCCCTGATCACGCAGCGCGCAGAAGGGCTGGGAAATGAACGCCCAGCTCCATGCTGGACGCAGCTCTCAGTCAACGGCGGAGGGAGTTGGCGTAGAAGGGCCCAGCTCCTTCCGCTCAGGTATGACTCCGAGGTGCCACCCCTTCTCTCTCGCAGAGATCCTTCTCCTGGATTTAACACCATTTGCCCACAGCAGCAACGTACTTCGTGGCTTCTCCCTATTTAACTTCCTTTTCTCGTATCTTTGTGCCCCACCTTACCGGCATTTCCTGACTTAGCCTCTCTAATAAGCGGCGTGAATTTAAGCCCACATTTTAGGGCCTGCTGCAGGCGAAACCAGACTTCTACTGGGGCAATAGGAGGAGAAAAATATATTGCTAGTTAGAAGAATTTCTTTACGCAGCGTATTCCCTGATGCGTTGAAGAGTTTATTCACATCTCATTATTTTCTTTTAGAAAAATGCGATGGGATAAATTAAATTCAAGAAGTGTCACCAACTCCGGGCCAGCAAGAAGTGAGGATGGCGTGCTGGAGCGCTCAGGGGTGCTATGAGGAACACTGTCTTGATTTGCAAAAAATTTTGTTTACTCCAGATATCCCTCTGGGACGAGTAGCGCCCTACACCTGTGGTGATAACTGCCCTCCTTGCCCCTCGAGGTTCACGCCAGCATAGTCACCTGGAAATAACACGCTGACGAGCAATAAAGATCTTTGGAGGCCATGGTGCTGTGAATTTGGCAGTGCCCACGCAGGTCAGCTGGTCTACCTCGAGCAACCTCGGCCTGGGCAGCCTCCATGCAGAGAAAAGTGCAACAAGGAACAGAGACACCCTAACTGGAAGGGCTACCGGCGAGGGTGCAGCTCACCGCAGTGGGCTCAACTGACCTCAAAAAGCTCATAATATAGCTGTTAAAAATTTTTTTTGAAAAAAGGCATTCTGAACCCAAATTATAAGATAATTATGTTCCATCTCAAATTCAACATAATAAAAGTTATTTTCTTTCAAGCCCTGGCAACCGTCTCATAGAAGGGAGAAATACCATACGAAAACAAAATGTAAACCCACAAAGCAGTAATAAAACCAACACACAGCTATTCATTTCAAGTATATTTTGAAAAGCCTCTGATAATACCAGTAATTCCCCGTAAAGCTTCTATTCTCTTGCTACAACTCTTTTTCTGAGGATTACAAAAAAAAAAAAAAAGGTTTGCTATTCTACAGTCATTCCTTTTAGGGAGATAAAGTCCACATCCACATTATTTCCTAATTTTAAGGTTTTATCATTCAAGAAGGGGGAAAAAAAGAAAACAAAGAAATTTCTGATTACCTATATCCCGCTAACCCTACAATACAGTTAGGGACTTAATGGCATTACCAGTGTGGCTCCTCCTAATTTTGCATAACGAAAATTCATTTAATGATGTTAACAAGATGCTTAAATGTGGCTCTAGAGGTTTGTCCAAAGGATGCTGGAGCATTCTACCAAAAGGCAGAAAACTCAACCAACTTTCTATCCTTTTCCAAATATTCTGATGCTTCATAGCACAAGGTATTAGTTACCCCTTTTATGTCCCGGCTCAGATACACCCCAGGCGCTACTGGAAGGCCCACCTACAACAAAAGCAAGAAAGCAGGGGCCTGGGACACCCTCGGGTGCAGAGAGCTACTTAGATGAGCTCAAGTAGAGAAGGATGGTTGCAGGAACCTCACGGACTCCTAGGAAAAGTCGTGAGCTCTTTTCAGGAAGAGGGAACCTGCTGCCGTAGATGTCGGGCCGTGATGTGGTGGATCTGGGGGAGATGGCGCTGCTCCAGCGTGCTGGGGCAGAAGCCCTGGGAGGGAGTAGGTTTGTGGGTATTGGTGAGTTTCCCTAATAGGAGAGAACAAGGGGAAACGCAGAAAACTCAAAGGTGAAGAATAATGTGAAATAATAAAAGCAAAAGGAAAGAGGAAAAGATGCGTGAACTGAGGCAGGACATGGCATCGTGGACACAGAGGCTTCCCCCAGTGATCACAGCTCAGGGACTGGCAGCTCTCGGATCCTAAAGATCAGTTGTTAACGCTTATCATTGCCCAGAGTTGGTTACTGCAATTTACATGGAACTATGAACTATTTTTAGAAACAATTGTATTTTTTTATTATTATTATGGCCTGCCTCAGCCTGCCCTGCGGGGGGGGGGGGGGGGGGGGGGGGGCGGCTGGCACAGCACGTGGAGCTGGGGACTGAGCCACCGTCCCTGCGGTTGCCTAAGCTTGCCTAAGCAGGGGCTTTAAACCTCTGAGCCATCTTGCCAACTCTGATTGTTGAATTTTTGATGGCCCTTTAAACTGTGTGCCTGGGGCAGTGCCTCACTTACTGCCCCATGGTTCCAGGCCGCTTAGCAACTCTGAGTATGTAGACGAATTGCCAGACAAGGGAAGGAGATGTAGATAGGGGGAGAATAGAGGAGCTGCCACTCTATAGACTCTCCTGAGGGTGCACGGGAGACAACTCAGCGGTATAAGCGCCTGCCTAGCAAGTGCAAGGTCCTGAGTTCAGTTTCCAGTACCAGAAAAAAAAAAATCTGCATGGGCCAGCCATAATGGTTGTTCTTTCAGCAGCAGGCCACTTATAATTTCTAGCTGTTTCTGTGTCTACTTAATTTCCCTCCGACTGAAATTTCTGTGCATGCAGGGCCCCTCTGACCTAACGCAGCAAAAGCCACTCCAGGGCCTGCGAGGGCATCGCAGCTGCACCGCTTGGGGAGCAAAGGCTGGAGGATCTACGCAGCACCCCCAAAGCGGCAGGGTTCCAGGACGCACATGGGGCTGGCGCTGCTTTCAGAAGAAACATTCAGGAAAACTAATAGGATTTCTGCGTCAGCCCTCCCTGGCAAGGGTTTATCAAATATATCAATCAGGAAGAGCTGGTGTTCAGGAGCATGACAAGAGAAGATGCGAGCCTGGATTCTCTTATTTGGCCCGAACTAGCAGTGGGCCCTAGAGAAACCCTTTCTTCTCTCTGCGCTTCTGTTTCTTCAACTGTCAAAGACAATGCCAGCCCGGCGTGGTAGCGCACACCCGCAATCCCAGCACTTGGGAGGCTGAGGCAGGAGGATCGGTGCGAGTTTGAGACCAGCCTGGGCTACAAAAGTGAGCTCAAGGCCAGCCTGAACTGCATAGTGAGACCCTGTCTCAAAAAAAAAAAGACAATGCCGGACTCCACATCCACTCTGATCCCTCCTACTTCTGGCATTGTATAGGGTGTGTTCTATTAAGAGGGCTAGGGGACAGTTTACTTGTAAAACAATCCCTCCTGCTATCTTCGAACCCCGTTGGCCTTTTTCCACAGTGTCAAGTTCTTCGTGAGTCGCTTCAGCACGGGCAAATACAAAACCCCAGCGCACACTCAGAAAGCATGGCTGGCTTTTAAAGCTGAGAAATAGAGCTCGTTTAGGATTCTAACTGGAAGCAAGTCACACCCCCTCGAAAGCAAAGTGGAGCCGTGAAAGATGCTGAAAATCTGGGGCTCTGTACAAGCGAGAAACGAGCGCTGTGCTGGTATTTTAAAGATTTTTCCTTCCATGTGCGACACCTTTGTGCCTCCTTCTGCATTTTTCCATCTCATTTTCAACGCACCAATGAGCTATTTTAAGATTCTGTTTTCCTTCCTTACAGTAATACTGTTCAGAGAGGCAATTTAAGTGTCATCATAGTTTTTCTTAGCCTTTCAAGACCCTTTGTTATGGTGAAATAATTTTAGGCATACCAAGCACAAATACATCAAACACTTTCCTTATTTAACTAATGGGCCACTGTGGGTGGTAAAAATTAATTTCATTCCACCCATGCTATATCTCTGTTAAATTCTTACCATTGAGGGATGAGGGTTGCCAGTAAGTCTTCTCTTAAAAACGTCTGTATTTTTTCACATACACCATGATGATCAGAAGAAAAGTCTATAAAAATCGTTCACCAAAGGAAAATAGTGGCTGGGCGTGGTGGTGCATACCTGTAATCCCAGCACTTGGGAGGCTGAGGCAGGAGGATTAGTGTGAGTTTGAGACCAGCCTGGGCTACAAAAGTGAGCTCAAGGTCAGCCTGAACTGCATAGTGAGACTCTGTCTCAAAAAGACAAAAAAAAAAAAAAAGGAAAATAGTTCAATAGGTCAGATCTCAAGGTTGACATTTTGCAATAGGTTTTGTAGGCTGGAGATGCGTGGGGTGAGGCTGTTTAGTCTCATCTTGATGAGCAGGTAGGATCCCAGTGCACTTGCTAAAACCAAGGACTGACGATTCCTAGTTTCCATGTAAGTCCCTGTATAGTTTGGCCAGGGTCTCTCATTCCAGAGCCCAGGATGTAGCCCTAGAGCCTCTTACATACCTCTCTGAAAGGCAGCGAATTTGGAGGCAGCTGGGCACGGGTGACATCAAGCAAATCCTTCCACATGGCAAGTACTGTGAGACAGGGTGTGCTACCTAGGGCTAGGGACCCTCCTTTGACGTTCAGGGACAGCTCCTGGATGTTATGACAGTGCCCTTTAATGTGGCCTGGAAGGCACTTTGAACAGGAAATCAGAAGCTGTCCCCATTGATGCAGGAAGAAAAGATTCATCTGGGGTGGATGATCTCCAACAGGGAACCCCCAAATGATATAGTATATATAGTATATATACTTTTCCCCAACCTGAAAAGTATAAGGGACGAGTTTGTGTTCTCTAAAACTGAAGAGTGAATTTTAGGAATAAACGGAGATAACGAGCAGAACATATTTACTGAGGGAAAGAAAGCTCCTGTCCAAGAGAGGAACAGGAGGGGGGTCCCAAGTGGGTGTCCCCCAGAAGCTGTCTCTTCCAGGGACTTTTGTAGAGGAAAACCATGTGGTGAGGCAGGTCTAAAGTGAAAACCATGGAAACTTGCTTAGGTGGGCATGAGGTGGGACAGAGCTATGGTCAACCAATGAGGGTACAAGCACCATTGCTCAGGTAAAATTAAGTCCAGGATCAAATGGGAAACTGAGTTACGTAGCAAGCAGGAGTGAACACAGAACAGAACTTTATCAGGTAGCCATCCGATAGTAGTCAGATTAATGATTCTTCTGGCTCCCTCAGGATGATCAACCTTGGATGTCAATCTTTAAAGAGGTCAACATTTGCTCGATCTTTAGTCTTTACGTCTGGCCCACAGCGGGAGCATCTGTCCCTCCCATAGTTGCTGGATATCTTGCCTTCTGTGTTATCTCCTTCGAGGGCCCAGCCCTGTCTGACTGCCTATAATATTTCTATCTAACTTGGCTGCCTGCAACACCATCACACAGGGAAAGGTAGAAAGGTGGCATTTTCAGAAGAAGGGGCAATGAAATGGCACAGCTCAGATGCAAGAGTTCTCTCTAGGGGACAAGCCAGGTGCCACAGGCAGGCGAGAGAAGTCAGAGTCCTGTCCTCAAAGAGAAAAAGTTCCAGGACTACTGGGGACACTGATGAATGTGAAATCAGGATTGACTATTAAATGTTTCCTTCTTGGCAGCTAGGCCCCCTCAGAGCCTATTCCTATTTACTGGAATTAATGTCAATGCCTCAGGTAGAGAAAGCGGCATGCTGATTTTTCTTTAGTCAGATTTAATTCTAGTTTCAGCCTCTTAACTGCACAAACTGCTTTCAAGGGTTCTGTAAGGCTGGTGCTTGATGCTTCTTTCTTTTTTCTTTTTCCTCTTATTGTTTGCTTCTTTTTAATTTCTTTTGTCTTTTCTTTCTAAGCCACAAACAGCAGCTAGACTGGAGGACCCGTAGAGAATCCAGGCAGTACAAACACCCACACCCACACAGAATATGCACTTGGGAGCTCTGGAAGTCCAGTGGAGTCCACGCTGGTGCCAGCTTTAGGACTTAACAATATAACAGGGACAATCGACAACAACTTTAAAGAATAAATAAATAAAAAGATGACAAAGCAGTTATCTTATTTTTTTTCAGTCTCTAAAAATAATGTCATTATATTTCCAGGCACACACAATTTGATTTCTGTGTTTTTTTTTTCTGCTAAGCAGCAGTGAGCCATGAAAGATTATAGAGAATTAAAAGCAGCATATGTCTTTTAAAAAAAGAAAGCATATTCTCCCCTGAAGTGACAGTAAGTTGGATAAGTGCTATTCTTAGATGAAATATATCTAATATCCAGATGTGATTCTACCACATAAAGAGAAAAACAAATCTATCTAAAGCCCTGAACTATACTTGACTTAAAAAAAAAAAAAAAAAAATTGGGGGTTACTAATGATTTCTACTGGAAAGGCTGGACACGTGGTCCTGACCGTTGGCAGGCTCCGCTGCAGTGGTTTCCTTGGGAACCACATCTGCACACATGGCTCCAACATGGAGATTAGCACAAGGTTTACATTCTTGATTTAGCTGTGACTCACTCTCTGAGCTTGCAACTTTATAGCAGTTTATGTTCACATGAGGCTAAGAGTAGAGCAGGCAGGACAAGACAGCTGGATTTCGGTGTCAGCGGTGGCTTGTGTGATGACTGCCACCTCGAAGTCCCTGGCCTGTCCAGATGATGCTGTTTCAGTGCTGGCCCTCGGGGATGCCTGCATTCACACCAGGCAAGTGTTGATTAAGCATCTACAGTTTCCCAAACTTTCTTTTTGTTTTTTGTTTTTCGGTGAGACCAGGGTTCAAACTCATGATCTTGCACTTGCCAGGCAGGCACTTGAGCCATGGGGCTATATCCCTGGCCCCCTTGCCCCCAAGCTTTCTTTTTGGAGCTGAGCATAAAGTGAGGAGTGAGACAAACACAGCCCTGGGCCGCATGCTTAGTTTGGAGGAATTTCTCCTGAAATATGGTTTATGACTTAGAAAAGAAAATCAATCCTAAAATCGCTTCAGCAACAGGGACTGCGGCGTCGTGTTTGATTGCGGCCTTCATCACTGTTCCCGACCCTAACTAATGTCTGGCCATTTGGAAAAGTTAATCACTGAAAGATAGTTATAGAAGATAATCAAAATAACATGATGCATGCTTTAAACGAAGAGTCACAAACAAGTTATTGAGTCATGACATCATGGCTGGAACTGTGCCACGGCCTCTTCAAGTGGCTTTCTGCAGCTTGTGCTGACAGAAGAAGAAGGACTTGGGGGGTGGGGGCAGCCAGGAGGCTGAGAGGAAGCAGGAGAAAGAGAGGAGTGGCCAGGAACTAGAGGGCACGGGCTCACAGAGCCAGAGGAGCATCTTCAGCACGCCTGTCCCCAGATGACTGGGAAAGCCTGGCCAAGCTGCCTAAGAAAACCCGTCCAAGAATTAGACTGGGAAGAGCAGGAGTGAGGCTTACAATCCTGGCACCAAGCCTCAGGGGGATGGAAACACCCAGTTACACAAAATAGCTGGACGATGAGTTGTTAAACAGGTGATCTAGGCTCTCCAAGGGCCGGGCGAGGAAGGCGCTGGCGGTGTATCCTCAAACTCTAAAAGGGAGCCGTGTTTTTGTTACTTTTCCCATTGTTGAGACAAAATACCCACGCCCAAGGTTAAAGAAGGAAAGGCCGATGAAGTTAATCAGCTGGCCCAAGGCAGGGTGGCACATGGCACAGGGCAGCAGTTCATGGTGGGCAGAAGGGAACAGGGCTTCAAGGCCAGCCACAGCTCTTTCCAGCTCTCACATCCAGGCTACACAGGGTGGGCAGCACTCATACCCTTGATCCTAGTGTCCTTGAGCTTGGAATTGCACCATGAATCAATCCCAGCACCACACACTCTAGATCTGGCCTCCTCTGAAAAAGCCCCGTCTTTGATTGCATGAGGCTTTCTGGGGGACACCTAGACACAGACCATAACAAGTAGCCACAACTATTTTAAACCCTTCAAAGCAGGCATAGTGGTGCACATTTATAATTCCAGCTACTTGGGAAGCTGGGCGGGAGGCCAGCCTTGGCAAACTAGTGAGACCCTGTTTTAGAAAAGCTGTTAAGAGTATAGGTGACATGCTGATGGGCTGATCCCTCCCCTTATCCCAAGTAACAGGTGAAGGAGGCTGAGAATAGCTACGTAATTATGACAGACACTTGAATAAAGGGTTAAGATGGAACATGAGCCCCCAAATTTATTTACCATTATTTTATAATCATTTCTCACTAGTAGCCACTTGAAATATAGAGATGGCATCTCAGTTACTCTTCTCTCACTGCTGGGACAAATATCCAACACCAAAAATGAAAGAAGGAAAAGTTTATTTAGCTCACAGTTACTGGAGGTTTCAGTCCACGCTCGGCTGGCTCCAAGGCAGAGTGGCGCAAGACAGAGGGCAGCAGCTCATGACGGCGGAACGGCAACAATAGCACAGAGTCTGTCTCTCTGTCTCACTTATGTTACATTCAGGCTATCCACCCCAGGTTGTGTGTAGCACTCACCTATAATCCCAATAGTACTAAAACCTGTAATCCCAGTGGATCACCCATAATCCCAGTAGGTTACGAGTTAATCTCAAACTCTAGAAGTCTCCGCCTCATGAGTGCATGAGGCTTTTTTTTTGGGGGGGGGGAACAACCAGACACAAACTATAACATATGGATATATAGATTCTTTTTTTGTTAGAAACAAATAGGATGCACTATTTTACATTTTACTTTTTCATACGGTAGATTTGTAGATAGCCCTCTAAATTCTTCTCCAGCTCCTCCATGGGTAGTCAAACAGTCAGTGATTCTTCTCTTTGTTGTTATTGATACAGAGTCTTGCTATGCAGTTTGGACGCATAATGATCCTCTTGTCTCAGCCTCCCCAGTGCTATGATTACAGGCATGCACCACCGCGCCTAGTTCCCAGACAGCATGATGTGCCCAAGGTTCCAGGGCTGGGATAGCATACAGTACCAGGGATTGAACTCAGGACCTTGCGCTTGCCAGGCAGGCATTTAGACCACTGAGCTATCTCCCCAGCCAATAATTCTTCATTTTTAAACTCATTTTCTATGCCAGCTGCTGGCAAGATTTTTTTGTTTTGTTTTGTTTTATTAAACAAAGAGTTTGAGGCAACGTTCTACTTTATTTATTTGCTTGTTTATTTTTAAAGAGGCTTGAAGTCACTGTTTTAGATCACAAGTCAGCAGTGAGTTTAGCCATATATGGAATGAACAGAGTTAGAAATCACAGTAAGCAAATTCCTTCTATGGCCTAGTAAGCACAAGATGTAGACAGAAGGAAGAAAAATTAGGGAATAAAAAAAGAGGAGCAGGGAGACAAGAGATAGAAAGAAAGAAAGAAAAAAAGAAAAAAAAAAAAATCAGGGGCTGCCATAGTGGTTTGGAGGTCTTTGGCCTCCGATCGGGTACACAGACATGTCTACCTAACACTCTGCAAGCAATCTGAGAAAGTCCTTAGACTGTGCGAAGGCCCTCAGCTTGGGCCAAGGTTAGAAGCCTCTGTCGGGGCATACTCGCCTGTCCGCAGCCACTCGGTCCATCTACCCAGTTAGTGGCAGGGCCTCAGCCGCGAAGGCCGCCGTCTGTATTCTCCGCTTCTCTTTAATCCTTCCGTGATCATTTTACCTTGCTTTCTTTATAAGAAAGCTGCTAGGACCCGTGAGGGACCACATCCACGTCCATGAATATTTGCTTTCAAGTACTTTGACCTTTCTTTCTTTTATTTTTTATTACTTTTAATAAGAAATAACAACGCGACAGTTTCAAAACACATTAGTAGTACATTCCCAATAATTGATACAGTGCATATCGTTGTCCTTTCTTTTTTAGTGACACGAATTAATCCATTTATTGCAGGCAAGGCATGTCTGAAGTGGTGGAGTTTCTCGCGGCCTCTCAGTTCCTTCGGTCTTCTGATGTCAAGCTTGACCTCAACAGCGGAAGTGGGGTTGCAGGCCCTGTCTCCGCCCGCGCTGCTTTCAGGCTTGAACCACCGTGCGGGCTCCTACCCGGTCTCTTTGTCTTGGCCTCGCCGCAGACGCAGCGGGTGCCCTTGGCACAGGGCTGATTCCAGTTTTCTCTTCTGCTTTCCGCAGGGAGGCACCAGAGCAGGTCCTGGACTCACCGACTGGGATCTGGGCGTGCTCGTTGTAGCGGTGTCGGTGTCGCTGCAACCCAAGCCTGAGCCTAGGGAGAAAGCTGACCTTAGAGAATTACAAATCGGACCTTGGAATTACTTCTGCATAAAAGTCTTTCAAGGGGGCCGGCGAGATGGTTCAGTGGTCTAAAGCGCCTGCTTAGGAAAGCTCAGGCAACTGCAGGGACTGTGGTTCGATCCCCGGCACCACATGCTGCGCCAGCGCCACCACCAGGGCAGGCTGAGCCAGCCACAAAATAAATAAAGAAACAAACAAATACAACAAGTAAACAAATAAATAAAATTTAAAAAAAAAAAAAAAAAGTCTTTCAAGGGCCACCGAGTGGCTCAGTGGTCTAAAGCACCTACCTAGGCACCCGCAGAGACTACGATTCGATCCCAGGCACCACATGCTGTACCAGCCCCACCCCCAGGGCAGGCGGAGCCAGCCATAACAAATAAATAATATATACATACACTTTATTTATTAAAATATATATAAGTATATATTTATATATAAAGTATATATATAAAGTATAAGCTCACTGTCTCTCTCTCTCTCTCTTTTCTCTCTCTCTCTCTGTCTCTCCTCACATCCCCAGACCAACACCCGAAGCACAAGCCCAGTAAACCCTGGGCTCCCCTTCCTCTTTAACACCTAGTCTTCCTCAAAAATACTGACTCCTGGGGCTGGCGAGATGGTTCAGTGGTCTAAAGCGCCTGCTTAGGAGGGCTCAGGCAACTGCGGGGACTGCAGTTCGATCCCCGGCACCACATGCTGCGCCAGCGCCACCACCAGGGCAGGCTGAGCCAGCCACAAAATAAATAAATAAAGAAACAAACAAACACAACAAGCAAACAAATAAATAAATAAATAAAAA
>PVKN010030323.1:0-12761 GCA_004027915.1 Capromys pilorides
AGAAATTTAGAACACTAATTTATGAGGATAAACTCCATTTGTCAGAGCAAAAATGGATCGCAGGTAGCCCTGGAGCTGAGGAACAGCTTTGATTTTCAGTGAAATCTGTGAGGCTACCACTTTCTGATCCATCTTGCGCTGCTCTGAAATCTGGTATCTCTCTTTTTCGGTGTCAAAGATCTCACCCTGCTGGTGTCTGGGTTTCCCCAGTTTCTTCTTCTTGAAGTAAGCATCAGTGAGATGTTTGGAGATTTTTACTTTGCTGATTTCAATTTTTGTAGAGGTGGCAATGACAAATTTCTGGTGTGTTCTTCATACAGGAGCATGATTAAGGCTAAGAGGCCCAGTCACAAGTAGCAAGCCACTGGCTAACTGCTTCAGGAAGACCGCTCTTTGCCTCTGTGACAGTTGGTGAGGATGATCAAGATGGTGCCTAGAGTGAGGCTCACTCCAAGTCTCCTCACATGCTGACTGAGAGGTTTCTTGCAGTGGCTCAAGAGCTTTCAGGGCACACGTTCAGTAGGGTAGTATCTAGGCATTCTTCAAAGCTTAGCCACTAACTAATTCTGTGATCGTAGCAAGAACCTTCTCCTTTTTCTTGTCAACCTTCCATTTAACAGCTTCCATTTTTCTCATACAAAACCTTTCTGGAATACATAGCAGATCAGGAGTATCTACTGACAGGATTTTGGCTGCAGTGGGGCTGCCCCTTCTTGGACTTTTTGCCTTCACCTTACCCTTTTTACCAGTGCCACTGGCAGAAGCCTTCTTGGCTTTGGGTTTCTTCTCTTTAGTATCTGGCTTCTCACTTTTTTTGCCCACCATCTTTTTTAAATTTAATTTAATTTTATTTTATTTTGAAAAGTAAGAACAAAAGCAAGAACCAAAATTAGAAAAAAAGAAGAAACAGGGTAACATACAACAATATACATGTTACAGATTTTCAAAACAAGAATAGCTGATTAACAATGGTTGATATATTATCCATTTTTATCGTTAAATTCGTTGCTCATAGTTATGCAAGATTGGACATGTGATTACATATTACCACTCACCTTCAAGAAACCTTAAGTTTTTGTTCTTGTCTCTTTTTCTTTTTCTATCTTTTAAAAAATTATTTTAAAGAGAGTATAGTAATAATTGATATGACATTAGAAATGATCTACATTTAGAAGACCAAGATGACAGGTATTCAAGCATGGTTTTTGTATCACACATTGCTGTCTTCAGGGTAGTTGCTTAGATCACAGATATCAGCATACAGAGTTAGTTAAGGTGAGAATTCTACACATTAACTGCTATTTTCAAAAAATGATGGAGATATTTAGTACAATCACCTCAGCCATCCAGTATATCTATTTGCATGTTTTTCTCACTACTTTTTTCCTATCTTTTCTCCTTTCTCTCATCTTCGTTGTTTAATCCCAAATGCCTGCCATCCTACGATATGGGAAAGAACACTTTTTATTTTTTCTAAAATCAGACAAAAAAACCCCACAACTATGACTTAAGTCTCATTTAGTATCTGCCTTGGCCTCCTCAGAGGTGAGTGCTTTAATAAATTCAGAGCAGCATGCAGCTTTCTTTTTATTAATCATCGGTAAATAAAGCACTATTATGTTGTGCGTTCTTTTAAAATTCTGCCTAACTGTGGTCCTCCTTGGTACCACTCTGCCTGTTCTCCTGTCTTAGTTGCTGTGAATACTATTCCATCACATAGCTGCTCTTTGATGTAATTTTCACTCCCCTGTTGTTGGACACATAGGCCACGGGTTGTTTCACATTTGTCTTCTGTGAACAACATAGACACCATGAGAATTGCTGCGGCTTGATGAATGTTCCCTGGAAGTCCATGTGTTGGAGACGCGGGCCACAGAGTGGTGCTATTGGGAGGAAGTGGAACCGTTGAGAGGTGGGGCCTTGTGGGAGTCCCAGAAAAGACTGAGACCAGCCTGCCCCCTCTACTTGCTGACTCATGACAAAAACCCCTCCATGCACTGCCCACCCCCACCAGGAGGTGCCTCCTTTGCCAGAGGCCCAAAGGAACGAGCTGCCTAATCTTGGACCAGAACCTTCAGAACTATGTTTATTTTGTTTGTTTGGGTTTTTTTTGTCTTTTTGAGACAGGGTCTCACTGTGCAGTTCAGGTGGGCCTCGAACTCACTTTGGTAGTCCAGGCTGGACTCGAACTCACACCGATCCTCCTGCCTCAGTCTTCCAAGTACTGGGATTATCGGTGTGTGCCAACACGCCCAGCTGACAACCTTCAGAACTATGAGCCAGCCTGGCCATGGTGGCACATGCCTGTAGTCCCAGCACTTGGGAGGCTGAGGCAGGAGGATTGGTGTGAGTTCGAGATCAGCCTGGGCTACAAAAGTGAGCTCAAGGCCAGCCTGAACTGCTAGCGAGACCCTGTCTCAAAAAAACAGAAAAAACAAACAAACAAACAAAAAACTATGAACCAAAATTAAACCTTTACTCTGTGGGAATAAGTTATCACAGGTATTTCATTGCATGAATACAAAGCTGAGTGACAGAGGCCAGAGTGTCTCTTGGATAGATATCAAGGAGTACAATTACTAGAGCAAAGGACATACCCCTTATCAATTTTTCTGATGCTACTAAATTAACTTCCAAGGGCTGGCTAGCATGATAGCTCAGTGGACTAAAGCACCTGCTTAGGCAGAGCTCAGTGCTGAGTTGGATCCCCGGCATGCTGTGCTGGCCCCGTCCCCAGGGCACGATGAGACGGTGACTGAGACTGGCCGTGGTGGTGTGCACCTGTAATCCCAGCACTTGAGAAGCTGTAAACAGGAGAATGATTATGAATCCTCTCTATGTAGTGAGACACTAAACACCCTGTAGAACCTGCTCTAAATACAGAAAAATAAATAAATAAATAAACAAACAAATTTCCAAAATATTGTACCCAGTTTCACACCCACCAGCTGGAGAGGAGTTTCTGTTTCCTCCATTCTTACCAATACAAAATGCTACCATATATATCTATTTTTGCTGTTTTGGTAGGTGGAAGACAGCATTTATGACTGATTCAGATTCCTTGTTTGCTAGAGAAGATGAATTTATACTTTGTTTATTGGTCATTCATATGTCCCTCTGTGAACTGTCTGTTCTCTGTCTAAATGCTTAGTTTTATTGTTAGTCATTTGTCAACACAAAAGCAAAATATTATAAAATACCTATTTATACACCTAATTTTGTATTATGTGTATCAATTAGCTATTGCTGTATAATAAGTAACCCCCAACCCTCAGGGACTTGAGTCAGCTAAAAGTAATTATTTCTCATGAGGCTAGGAGCTACCTAATCTAGGGTGGAGTCAGCTGCTTTCTCTTCCTCCTTCTTCAGCTGAGACATGTCCTTTGCATGGTGACAGCCCAGTTGCAAAAGATTAACTGGAATCAGCTGCTACCTCTTGAGAGTGACATTGGGATGAGCAAGTTCTTGTTTGCATTAGAATATTTCGTTTTATTGGACAAAGCCAGCCACATGGCCTGAAGCTAGACCCAAAGGATAGGAAGCCAGACTCTGCCTTTTCACAGGGGAAAGAGGGAAGTCACAGGCAAATGGCGTGAACAGAGGGGCAGAGAAGCAAGGTTGCTGCTTTCCCACAGATCATCCTCCCTCTTTGCTCTGTTGATCTTTGATTCTGTCTTCTTGATTCTGTTGGTCTATGGTCTGCCCTAGACCACTGAGGGAGAGGAAGGAAGGAAAGTTCCCTTTTACTGAAGACCGAATGTCTGTTCACCACTGTTCTAGGAGCATCAACACAGGAGCTCATTAATATTTAGTATTTTATATATTGATGTTTTCTGTTAGGTAACCAGTTTCCAAAATTAAAAAAAAAAAAAATCAAGTGCTGAGAATCGAACCCAAGGACTTGTGCATATTAAGTCTGTGTTCTGACACTGGCCTATACCTCTAGCACTCTCAGAATAAGACCCACCACTACAGTTCAACTCCTTCCATTGTAAAGATAGGGAAACTGAGGCTCTAAGACAGGAAGAGCCTTGTTCCAGCTCACACCCTGATGAGACGCCATGTCCTACTCCTGTCATTGAAGAAGATCTGCATTGGCCCTCACTCGCCACAGATGTGAGGTTCTTCCTGCAGATGTCTTGGCAAATCACCTTGACATCTTTCCTTATGGTTAATTCTCAAGGAGCCTGTTTAGAGCCACAAGTTTAACATCAGATAAAGAGAGAAATCTCAGTTAAAGACAGAAAAAAAGGAAAAGAAAAAAAGCCTGAGACTGTGAGTTTAGGGATCATCTATTACTTTGTTAAGTTTTATGTTGTATGTAATTAGCAAATAAAATTCTGTGGAGGATTTCATTAGCAGCCTCATCAGGTGACCACACTTGTGCTGAAATGAGGATTTTGGTCTTTACTGGAGGCAATAAAGGCAACTTATAAAGAACCAGGAAAGTGGAGTCTGAGGCCTGCAGCTTCCACCTAGAAGAGGATTTGTCCCAGGGTAGGGGTGGGCATCTCAGAGGAGGAGGGCAAGGCGAGAAGTGATGAGCTACCACTGACGAGTGTGGTGGACAGGAACCAGACCCGCCCCCCAAGTGACTCTGGGTGGTCCACAGCCAAATCTCAATTTCCCTACCTGCACAATGATTATTATATGATCTCTGTCTTAGGTTTCCTGCGTGGATGTCAGAGTTTGTATCTTAACTATCCACAGCTCCTGATCTGGGGCCTGAGGGGTTACCAGTACCAGTCAGTCATCAGTGCAGAGGCTGTAGACATGGACGTGGACAGCCAGGCAGAGGAGGTGAGCAAGACTCAGGGCTGCCAGTGACTCCTGGACACGTAGCAACGAAGCGCAGTGGGGCAGACTCTGCTGTTCTAGAGACTTCCCAAATCCAATTTTTTTTTTTTTTTTTTTTTTTTTTTAGTAAAACCTACTTTTTAAGCAACAGCAATACAATTCGTTTTACAAAATATCCAAAGCAACCTGACCTCGAGCCACCAGAGTAGCGTGAGTTTCTTGCCGAGTGGTAAAGGTCCAGCACGGTGTCTGTATCTATGGCCATGGTTGTAACTGCTAGTGGCTCCCTATACTCTTGTGCCCCATCAGGACTGTGGCCCACAATTCCTTCCACCCTTATTCCAGCTACCAGTAGGAGGCAGGGTGCCAAGACCACCATTCGCCTGAAGGGGAGCAGGGTGCGGGGTATGGTGCTCTAAACTTAAGGGAAACACTCCAGGGCTGGTTCTTGGGCTCTGAGTTGGACACAGTGGCTAATGCCATCCCCCAGCCACGACAGTTGAGTGGCTGTTATCACCTCCGGAGGATGTTGGCAGCCTTTATTGCTGCCCTGCTTGCACGTGGATTTATTCTACAAACATTTATGAGCTCGGCCTTACGTTGGCAGCCTCACAGGAGGGCGGCCGCAATCTCGGCCTGACCTGCACTCAATGGGCCGCTGCGCGTCTGTCCTGCCCTCGCGTGGCCTGCAGGGGGTGCTCGCAGGGCCGAGGCATTCTGAATTCAGGACGCCCAGCAGGAAGTCAGCGAAGTCCGTCCTCTCAGTGTCTTTGGACTCTCTTTATAAACTTTGATTTTTATAAAATGGATAAATATTAACAAGTTTTCAACTAGTTACAGAGTCTGAGTGGGGCCTTTCACCTGATAAGTAGTAAGATTTATGTTATCAAAATATCATTAAATATTCAGATTACAGTTAATTCTTGTTTTTCCTCCTCTTTAAGGTTTCATAGTTTCTGTTTCCTACTAATAAAAGTGCATAGGGCCCAGAGAGATAGCTCAGCTGTCTAAACACCTGCCTGGCAAGCCTAAGTACCAGAGTTCGATCCCCTATACTGCATGCCATGTGTGGTGGCACATGCCTGTAAGAACTGGAGAGGCAGAAACAGGAGGAGCACTACAAGTCCGAGCTGCATAGTGAGACTGTATCGAATAAAAAGTGTGTAAGTACACATAAGATGAAAATGATAGATGTCAACTGAGAGGGTGGCGGGAGGTGCCATTTTAGCAAGGTTATTTTAGAAAGCAAACAAAAGATTGTAAAACAGCTCCAGTACACAATGGGGAGCCACGGATGGTGTTGGGCAAGGGTGTGGTGTGTTTCCAACCAGGCAGGGATTAAGTGGCTATCAGTGGAAGCCGCTTGGTGGTGGCTGATAGGATCTTTCCTGGAGGTGGGATGGGATTGTATGATAGGCGCCATTGGCTCGCCTTTGCCTCCTGCCCCTTGAAGTGAAGTGAAGCTATGAAGTGAAGCCTGGGCTTCTGCTTAGCGGCTTGAGCATGCTGCCTCCTTGCTGGCTCTGACACAGGGTGCCCGGACTGGGGCAAACAGCAGAGCCAGGCCTGTGCTCCAGCCTGTGCCCTGTGTCCCACAGACGGGCAGCGCTGTCTGTGGCCACTCCTAGCTCAGAGCAGCCCACTCTGGTGGGACAGCAGGCCAGGTCTCTGCACCCTGGCAGGTGTGCTGTGGGATCTGAGGGACGCATCTAACTACTGTCTCTCCCTTCCTGACTCAGAAAAGTGAGGAACACAGAACGAGGGCAGCAGCCACTGGAGAGGCCAGAGTGGTTGCTTCTGCTGGCAGCCAGACGGTGGCACCCCCTCTGGCCTCCTGTCACTGACACCCGCCACACCTGGGCATGGTCTCCCATCACCACGCCTTATGCCAGGGTCTGTCCGTCTCTGTGCTACCCACATGTGCTGCCCATCTCCTCCCCTCTTCCTGCCTGGCTCTTTCATCTGTGGAGCTAGGCAGAAGTCTCAGTGCTCTTAGAATGTCCTGTTTTCCCTTCTCTCTACACCGGACTCCTCTGCTTCCTCCTCTTCCTCCTCCTCTTCCTCCTCCTCCTCCTCCATGCTGTACCCACCAGTCCCCTCCTCAAATCAGGGCACAGTCACCTGAGCTGTGGGGAACCCTTAGGAAATGCATATGCCAGACCCTACCAGGACCCGCACATTGCAAGCCCAAGGACCATGACGACTCACACATGCTTTTCTAACCAGTCTCATCTGAGCTCATTGAAACAGAAACTAGACAGAAGGAGAAAACAGCAATGCTGCAGCTGTTGCATGGTGGCTAACTCTAGGTTCAGTTTTTCTGTGAAGTTCTAAATTGGCCAATTTAAAGCTGGGCATGGTGGCACACGCCTGTAATCTCAGCACTTGGAAGGCTGAGGCAGAAGGATCGGTGCAAGTTCGAGACCAGCCTGGGCTACAAAAGTAAGCTCAAGGCCAGCCTGAACTGCATACTGAAACCTTGTCTCAAAAAGACTAATAAATAAATAAATAAATTGGCACATGATGTAGCATGGTGTGCTGTCCAGATGGGTGTGTCCTTTGCATATCAATGAGGTGACTGGCATACCTGTTACCCATGAGATCTTTCCTTGCTGTGTGGCAGGATCATTCAGAATCTCTGCTTCCAGTTGTTCAAAACACACATTATTTTCAACTATAGTCACCTTATGGTAACAGGGTTCCAGAAAGTATTCCTACCTACCCATCCCACTGTTCCCACTGACCAACTTCTTTCTGTCCCCTCCACAGCCTCTGGTAGCTAGCTTTCTACTCCCAACTTTGGAGAGAGGAAGTTCTTCATTTCCCATGAATGAGTAAGATAATGTTAGCTTTCTTTCCCCTCCTGCTTACTTCATTTCACATAAGTTCTCCAGCTTTACCTGGGTTGTTACATAAGACAGGGTGTCTGTCTGTCTGTCTGTCTATCTGTCTGTCTATCATTCTATCTATCTATCTATCATCTATCTATCTATCTATCTATCTATCTAGCTAGCTAATCTATCTATCTATCTGTATCTATCATCTATCTATCATCTATCTATCATCTATCTATCTATCTACTATCTATCTATCTATCTATCTATCTATCTATCTATCTATCTATCCATCCATCCAGGGTACTGCTGTGTTGCCCAGGCTGGGCTCAACACCTAGGCTTAGACAATCCTCCTGCCCCAGCCTCTTCAGTAGCTGAGACAATGGGCAGGTGACTCCCCACCTAGCTGGGATTTCACCGGTTTGCATGACTGAATCCTATTCCATGTGTGTTCAGGCCATTTTTTGCCTGTCCACCTGTGGACACTGCTATTGTTTCTACATCTTAGCTTTTGTGTGGGGTGCTGATGTCTCTCCACATGCAGATTTCCTCTCCTCTGGATGCAAACCATGAGTGGGCTGCTTGGGTCATATGCTAGTTCTATTTTTAAGTTTTTGAGGAACTGCCATACTGTTTTCCATAATGGCTGTACTAGTTCGCCATTTGTTCTACCAAGATTTTTTTTTTATGTGTGTGTGTGTATATATATAGCTGTAGAAATTTTGTAACCTGGGTTCTCCATGCATGCAAATGTATTCTGGGCATCCTGCCATATCAATGAGTGTGGCTCTGTATCTGGTAGTCATTCGTTGCACATCAGTTGGCAAATAATAAATACTCACTGAGTACCAGGCACCGTGTGAGGTTCTAGACTTACACTGGGGACAAAAACATCAATGTCTGCCTCAACAGTGCCTACAGCCCAACTGAGGAGAAAGAGAAACCAAGAATCACACTAATACAGGGGCCTAGGAAATGACTAGTTCCTGGCAGACTCCCATTTCAGGAAGACTTGACCCATCAAAGAAGATTCTCTCATGGAAGCTGTGACATGGCTAGGTCTTCAGAATGAATGAACGTTAACCAGATTAGGACGGGGGGAGAGGGAGCACCAGTGGTAGGGTTAGCCTATGCGAGGCTCCAGGCTAGAGGGAGTTTGGCTGTGGTGGGTGACAGTCTGAGAACAAGGGAAGAATGGTATAATTAGTATTGGAAGAGCCAGCTGTAAGGCACAGGTGTAGCATAAGTGGCTAAGCCAATGCTCAGGAAGGGGGTGCTTAGCTTTATTCTCTTTAAATATTTCATGATAAGCAACACTGAAATGAATATCTTTGTAACTCTGTGCTAACTGATTATGTCCCTGATACTATACTTTCTTCTGCGTGGGTCTTGAGAGCTACTGAGTCAAAATCCACATTGGGATTTAATTCCTGCAAGGCCCTCTTGGCAACTGCAAGATGTGGCTGTCTCTGTTCAGCCCACTGGGAGATGTCAACCCTGTTGATAGCCTGGCTGGGTGGGGAGTGGAGTCTTTCAATGCCAGGAGGTGAGAGGAGGTGAGAGTGGCTGAGCTTCTCTGCCAAGGGGAGGGGCCTGCCCACAGCATTATAGGGAGGAAAGTGAGGCCTAGTCACCATTTTCTGTCTTCAGGTGTCAGAGCCTGGACACCAGGTTCCCATCTCAGTCCCACTTCCCATGGCATGACTGTGAGTTGGTCACCTGGACTCTCTGTGTTTATTTCCCTACCTAGGAAACAGAGCAGAAGAACACCTGCTTGCATGGATGCATCTGGGAATTACGTGAGTTAATTTGTGTAAAGTACTTGGAATGGGGCTGGCACAGGATAAAGGAGACCTGCTATCTTTGGGCAAGTATTCCTACCAGCTCTACATGTTTACAACTCTGTAGTCAGCCTGTGGGATGGTTAGAAAGTTATTAAACCCCAGGAAAGGAGACTAGTGGCAGGGAGCTGGATCTGGGGACCCCATGAGGTAAGAAATTTTCTCTGCTGCACACAAATGCCATGATGTGCTGCCTGCCCACAGAACTGAGCAACAATGGACTGATGACTGAAACTGCAAGCCAACATGAACCTTTCCTCTTTATAAGGTGATTATCTTGGGTGCTTTGTCATAGCATAAGAGCTAACATTTTTATTACTGTTAGTATTACTAATATCAGCACCATAATTACTTCTATCTCTATGTGTCTTCTATGTTTATGGACATTTTCCATTTTTAATATTTTCCTGGCAATTGATTTATTTTGAGTTTGGCCTTCTCCTAAGCAATTATATCCAAGAAATCACAAATTTTGTCATCCACCACATACTTTTCTCTGATGCATGTTGAAATAAACACACAATTATTTAAAATTTTGGCAAGTGCTGTCCATGTGCCATTGAGGACATAGCTGTACCTGTGCCATCACATGAGCCACCTGTGAGGAAGCCCTACTTCCTTCTTGCAAGCTTTTCCCTCCCCTTTCTGCAGCCCAGCTTCACACCTGTATATTTTTTGTGCCTTCTCCTCCTCTCCCATCTTTCTCAAGGCAACTCCTCACTCTTGCATCACAAGGGACTGTGTAGAAAGGGAAAGCCAGAGGCCTTGGGTCAGTTGCTCTCCTATCTCTGAGCCTCAGTTTCCCCAGCCACAGTGCAGGCAGACTGCAACATCTCATGCACAAAGAAACATATCAAGCACTTAATGTGTGCCCACCCTCTGCCTGGAAGGTTCACCTCTCCCCCTACAAGCTGACGATCAACTGGGGGGCACAGAAGACGTCTGTCTCTGAGACATTGCTAAATGGCATGAGAAATGCAAAGCTAGATGTAGGAGAGAGAGTGATGGCAGTCAGGGGACCCATTCTATGTGGGGCTCAGGAAGCCTCCTCCATAACTGTCATAAGAGTTGAGTTCTTGGTGTTGAAGAAGTCAACACCAAGCGGTGGGAGGGAGCACTCCGGCCCCAGGGACAGGTCTCAACACAGCAAGCTGTAAGCATAGGGACGGCGTGGCTGGAGTGGGAACCTGGATTAGCAAATCAAGGCCCAGGGCATGCAGTTAAGTCAGAATTTCAGATAAAAACTTGCAAGTGTATCCCATGTACTTGTAAGTCACTTTTGTACTTTAAAAAAAAAAAAAAAAAGGTTGGGGAGAGGGAGAAAAATCATTTGTTGTTTACATGGAATTTCACTGCAACTGAGAGCCCTGTGTTTTAGCTGACAGCCCTCAGCTGAAGCAGCAGGAAGAAGGGAGAGGAGGAGGAAGATGTGTCAGTGGCAGGGTTTGGAGGGCCCAGGGAGGCAGTGGGAGTCAATTGTGAACAGAGGCTGAGCTCTCCAGCCTGCAACCCAGTCTGGGAGCTCCCAGGTAGATGTTCTTTGCTTAGTGGGGGAAACATCTGTCAGGGACCCCAAGACAGGCAGCTAGAGTCACTCACATTCTAGAGGACCCTTCAAAGATGATTCATGCTAAGCAATAGGCAAGGAAGCCAGGGCTGCCTCCTGATCTTCTGAGGCAAAAACATCCCTTACATAAATGAAATGGAAGGGGGCGGTTGGAGGTAGTACGAGACTGATGTTAAAATTAGAATAACTGTGTTCTCTTAATTAGAAATGCAGGAGGTGCCACATGAATCCATAATGGGCTTCCTCACAGACTTCTGGAAACAGGAGCACAGGGTCAGGCCTGTGAATATTCATGCAGGTGTGGGAGGGTCCCCGACGGGGCTCACACTAGCCAGTCTCTGTGTGACCTCAGGCCCACCCCACCCTCTCTAGACCTCAGTTTCCCCCTGTATACTGAGGATCCCATCCAGTGGGAGATGGATGGAGAGATCAAGTTTGTGACAGGCCACAAAGAGATGAAGCCAGAGAGAGGGACAGAGTGACACTGAGCTGCCCCTTGACAGAACTGGGGCCCTCTCCTGAGGCCACTGCTGCTTCAAATGAATGAATGAATCAATAATAAAACGAATGAATGATCTTTGGCAACTCTTTCCACTTGGAGGACATTGCTATTTTAGGACTTCTGCTATGCCCTCCTTGGCATTTCCATACTGCCTCACATCAAATATATTAACAGGCACCCACATGCCTCATTAAATAAAATTTATTGTAGCTATAGAAGAGTTGAGTTGGGATCCAATTGACTAGTTGCATAATGTTCTGTTCTGGGGGTATTTAATTAAATATTTATTCATTTTGACGTGCCAGTGTGGGTTTAATCTTTCCCTGAACTCATCCCCAACTTAGATGTCTTCCCCGACAGGTGTGGGGCTCCTAGCTAGGACCCTGTGCTCTGAGGGCTCCCTGGTCTCAGGCTTTCTATCTGTGAAGGGAGAGCTCACATGAGTTGGGCCCAGACCTTCTCCTGTGCGGATTTGTAGCTAGCACCCCTGGTGTCTGCTCCCAGGAGCCAAGCACTGCTGTGGGCCAGGTAGGTGGCCCCATGGCAGCCTCTTTGCTGTGGTTCAAACGCAGAGTTAATGGGCTGGAGTTGAAAGCCCATCCCATATGATGGTGCTCAGAGGCAGGGCCTGTGGCAGTGTTTGGACAAAGCTGGCCGCCTCCAGGTCTCTAATGAGATTAATCTTCAGAGAGCTGAGTGTCATGGTGCACACCTGTAGTTCCAGAACTTTGGGAGGCTGAGACAGGAGGTTTGCAAGTTGGATTCAATTCCCAGAGCTACGAACAAACAATAAGTATTTGAAAAAAGACTAAGATGTAGATTGGTCCCAACACCCTGAGTTCAGGGTACCACAAAAATTAAAATTAAAACATCTTCAGAGAGCTACCTAGCTGTTCTCTTCTGCCAGCATAAGCACACGTGTCCATCCCTTCTACCTTTGGCCATATGAAGTCACAGCTGTAAGATGCCACCTTGGAACAAGAGAGGGATCCCTTTCCAGGCTCTTAACCTTGCTGTGCCTGGACCTTGGCCTTTCCAGTCTCAGAGCTGTGAGCAGCATACCTCAGTTTTTGTTTTTTTTAAATTTTATTTTAAAGAGTAAAAATAGCAGAAACAAAGATAGGAAAACAGTAACAAGCAAGAATACATATAATACAGGATTTTCAAAACAAGAAAAATTTAACAATGGTTGTATTGTATATGTTCATCATCAAATCT
>PVKN010030324.1:0-12761 GCA_004027915.1 Capromys pilorides
TGCAGATGACATGATAATCTACTTGGAAGACCCAAAACACTCCGCCAAGAAGTTACTAAAATTAATACATAAATTCAGTAGCATAGCAGGATACAAAGTTAACACACAAAAGTCACTAGTATTCCTCTACACAGAAAACAAACACACTGAGAGAGAAATTAAAGAAACAATACCTTTTACAATAGCACTGAAGAAAATGAAATACTTGGGAATTAACCTAGCTAAAGAAGAAAAAGATCTTTTCAATGAAAACTACATTACTCTGAAAAAAGAGATCCTCGAAGATTTCAGAAAATGGAAAGATATTCCCTGTTCTTGGATAGGAAGAATCAAAATTGTGAAGATGGCCATGCTGCCCAAGTTGTTATTCAGATTTAAAGCAATACCTATCAAAATGCCATCAACATACCTCACAGATCTGGAGAAATCATTCCTAAAATTTATTTGGAACCAAAAAAGGCCTAGAATTTCAAAGACAATCATGGGCAACAAAGACAAGGCAGGAGGCATTACAATTGCTGACCTAAAGTTATACTGCAGAGCTACGGTGATAAAATCAGCATGGTATTGGCAACAAAATAGACCTGAGGATCAATGGAATAGACTAGAAGATGCAGAAGCAAAGACAAACACACTCAGCTACCTTATCTTCAAAAAAGGGGCAAAACACACTTACTGGAACAAAGATATCCTCTGTAACAAATGGAGCTGTAAAAACTGGCTCTCCACATGTCAAAAACTAAAACTTGACTCAAGTCTATCGCCATGCATTAAACTAAAGTCAAAATGGATTAAAGATCTAAATATTAAAAGAGAAACATGAAATTTCCTGGAAGAAAAAGTGAGAGAAAATCTTGAAGACATTAGGGTAGGCAAAGAATTCATGGTCAAAAATCAAAATGCATTTCTAACAGTTAAGTATCAACAACTTGGACTTCCTCCAGCTAAGAAGTTTCTTCACCTCAAAAGAAATTGCCAACAGAGTGCAAAGACAACCCGCAAATTTTGAAAAGATTTTAACTAATAAGTATTCAGACAAAGTTCTTCTATCTAGAATCTATAAAGAACTAAAAATCAATGGAGTCCCAAAATTCAAAGACCCAGTCCAGAAATGGGCATCTGAGATGAACACACACTTTTCAGAGAAAGAAATTCAACAAGCCTATAAATGCATGAAGAAATGCTCCACATCGCTAGCCATTCATGAAATGCAAATTAAAACAACACTTAGATATCATCTTACCCCAGAAAGAATAGCTATCATAAAGAAATCAAGCAGCAACAAATGTTGGAGAGGCTGTGGGGAAAGGGAACCCTTCTCTACTGCTAGTGGGAAAGCAGACTGGTGCAACCATTATGGAGAGCAGTGTGGAGACTCCTTAAAAAACTAGAGCCAGAAATCCCATTCAATCCAGTTGTTCACCTACTGGGAATTTTCCCAGAAGAACTAAAAATATCATACCATAGTGATATCTCTGCACCTATGTTTATAACAGTATAGTTTGTAATAGCTAAATCTTGGAAACAACCAAAATGCCCATCATCTGTGGAACGCTTGAAAAAGATGTAGTACTTTTGTACAATGGAATATTACTCAGATATAAAGAATTATAGCTAGAAGACTTCATGTAGAAATGGATGTATCTTCAGCATATACTTTTAAGTGAAATAAGCCAGACTTACATGTGTAAATATCATATATTCTCCCTAGTGTAATATCTCAAAAGATGAAATAAAAATGGAGAGGCATAACTCAGTTGAATGGAAATCAAGGACTTAAGGGTTAAACAATGAAGTGACTGCAAGCAGAAAAGATAGGAAGCCTAGCAGGGGCAAAGCCATGCACTTACATACACAGGATGAATTAGAGAATGGTCCTAGGAACCTCCAAAATGATTTTGACACTGAGGATAGCAATGTGTAACAGTACAACTATGCTTGGAATGCCCATCGTTCTGGTCTTTTAGATGTGTGCTGCTTCCAATGTAATTTTAGCTACTGCTATACTCTCTCTCAAGTAAATGGTTGGTTTACAAGAAAACAAAAAGGGTATTAAACAAGAATAAGAGACTAGGAAAATGCTATAGGAATGACTGGCTACAATTTTGTATATGCTTATATTTCTAAATATGTAAAAATGTGTAACTGCTTTTATCACATTCTTTGGAGATTTGTTAGCATATCAATGATTGATAGAAAAATATCAATCCCAAGTTAAGTCCAAGATATTTGATACTCAGAAAGACAGTAATGTTATGCTCAAGTACCAGTTTCATGGAGTAATAGTATCATTAAGTTTTTCTTCTGGCGGGTTAAGAATATAAGTTTATAGACCAAAAATTAGAGAAAAAGAAGAGCTACAGCGATAGCCAATATTTTGGCCCTAGCCCTTCAAGGTCAGTGAGGACTCAGAACATAAGATATCCTATGCTATAACATCCTATAACTCAGTAGTGCCACAAATTTTCTGTTCAAGGAGATCATGGGGCCACAGAGAAAAGGGATCAACAATGTGTAGTGTGCCTAAGGATAGTTACCTAGAGAGAAAACATTCTCTCAGCCTTTCACAGAGAGCAAACTCGTCAATCAATGGTCGTGACTCATCCAGCTGGCTGACACTGACAATAGTTCTACAAAGCACTGTACATGGTTCCAAAGTAAATCCTGAGGGAATTTGACTGACCTTGAGAGATACAAAAGTTACATGTTTTGCTATACAGGTCTTGCTTAAACTTGCCCTTAACCACCCAGCATAAAAGTTTAACCACAAGGCATAAATCAGAAAGCTAGATTAGAATGCTGAGCTGTAAAAGGCTTAAATCAACAGCTTCTAACATTGACAGTTTTATCAATAACCCACTGCAATCATCGAACATTGGATTACAACTACTTTGTAATACTTGGATACAACTACTTTCTTAGTTCAATGAGAAGAAATTTGGTTGTACCAATAATGATTTGAAAAATTATAACACCTACACCCTGGACTCTGTATAACTAATAGAAGGACAACAATATGCATTGTATCAAACATTGAAATGCACTACTAACGTGTTTTGAAAATGGCACATTGTTATTTCCTATTAAAAGTAACAAACAATCTAAAAAAGAGACAGTACACCAAGATTTAATGGATAAATTGTCCTGTACCAGAAAGAATTAAAAGATGTGGTTAAAGAGTGAAGTGAAAACACGGAATCAGTATTGTGAAGTCTATTTGTCATCTAGAGATAAAGCTCAATCTGACATTTGAGGACCAGATTGTGGCACTAAAAGTGATGCATTTCCCATCTGCCTAGAAAATGTAACCATAGTTGCATCAAAATAAAATTTATTGTAAATTGCCAATAAAAAATAAATGTGCTTAGAAGTGAGAAATAATTGATTTTATATCACTCCATATATTTAGCACTTGTAGGACTCCTTATTCTTTCCAACTCTTCTCAGATTTTTTTCTACCAGAAAAAAATCACTATTTTTCAGCTTGGGTCTGTACTGACATATTATTATCTCGTCTTTTGTTTGTCTGAAAAAGTCTTCCTTTCACCTTCATTTTTAAAGTCTATTTTTGCTAGACATAGAATTCTAGCTTGAGAATCTACTTTCTATCATAACTTAGAAGTGTTGATTCTTGAACTTCTGGCTTGCTTAATTTCTAAGAAGTGTGCTTTCATGGTTATCTTTGTTTCTTTGTACATTGCATGTCACTTTCTCCTCTTTCTCCTTTTACAATTTCCTGATTGTCTCTGGCTTTAAGCTACTTGATTATGGTGTGCTCTGGTTTCATTTCTTCCACTTTGATTTTGTTGGATCTTTGGGCTGTTTTTTTCCCCCCTCAAATTTAGAAATGTTTTGACCATTTTTTCACATTTGTTTTTCTGTGCACATGTTGGCAGAGCATATGTTTGCACTGCATGCACACATGACACTCCTCGATGCCTTTTCTCCTGCCCTGTCCTCTCTTTATTTCTTGGTCCCTCTCCCACTAAAGAAGACCGTGTCTCCTTCCCTTTATCTTTCATCTTGGTGTGTATTTATATGTTGGGTTTCTTATAAAAGAGAAACAGGACAATATTTAAGCTCATATATCTGACTTACTTCATTTACCATTACGGCCTCAGGCTGCACCCATTTTCCTACAAATGCTTCCAGTTGGCCATTATTTTTTAAATGATATTTTCAATGCCTCTCTTCTCTCCTCCCTCTCACTGATTCCAATTATGTGCAGTAGGCCATCTCAGACTGCACCACTGGTGGCTAGTCCATTGTTTCTGTTTTAGTATTTTTCCTCCCATATATAATTTTGGATCACTTTTATGCTATTTCTTAAAGTTCATGATTGTGTACTTCTGTAGAATCCTACCCACTTTCCATTCTATATGATTTTCATTTCAGATAATTTTTCATCCCTAAAAATATCCTTTGACCTCCATACAAACATACATGTACAGAAATTCATAGAAGTATCTTCTATTTTTCTTCTCATGTTCAGCATTCCTAAATTTTCTTGATATATAAATCATTTTATAATTACGGTTTTAGTATCCTTATCTGCTAGTTCTATCCTCTGTACAATGTTTTGTTCTACTTCTATCAACTGACTCACCCTACCCAGCTATTTGTCATATTTCTTTGCTTTTCATAATGTCTTAAAATTGGCTGTTTCCTGTTATATTTTGCTCTCATGCGCAGGGAAGTGTCTTAGAGTCAGTTGAATAACTTTGAGGCTTGCTTTTAAGCTTTGTTAGATTAGATCCAGAACAACCTTTAACTTGGGGGAGTCCAAGGCTTTATTACACTGAATAGATATTCTGAGGATTCTATTCAATGCTGTGTTTATTAGGAGACCTTTGCACTCTAGCTGATAGGCACATCAATTAGGCTCATGCTCCCTGAGCTCTAGCAGTTTCTCAAGGCTGTTGCTTTCCAGTGGGGTCTTCTGGCCAGGAGTGTTTTTCTCGCAGAGATCACGTGAGGATTTCTCTCCACATCTCTGCTGCTCACTCTGGAGTTCCAGTCCACCTCTGTGCTACAGTGCCCTCAAAATTCCAGTTGCTCTGGCCTCCCCAAGCCTTATAACCTATCTTCTCAAGCCAACGTTGTTGCCAAGCAACATGTTTCAGTATCCTCTTCCTGTAGTGGACTAAATATCAATTCTAAGAGAAAGATGGGGCCATATTAAGATTCATCTGTTTTGGTTTCCCTTTCTCATGGCCTACATCTGACCCAACTGCTTCCCAGTATCTGAAAATCATTGTTGCACATATTTTGTTTTGATTTTTCAGTTGCTTAAAGCGAAGGCATAGCCATGCTGACCCTGCCCCCAGGGCGTGCTGAGATGGCAATTGAGACTGGGAGTGATGGCATTCACCTGTAGCACCAGCTCTTGGGAGGCTGTAAACAGGTGGATCACTCTGAGTCCAATCTAGTAGTGAGACTCTGAACACCCTGTAGACCCTTCCCTAAAATACAAAAATAAATAAATATAAAGTGAAGGCATAGATGAAGTCCCAGATGTCCTGTTGTGGTTGCCAGTGGGAGTCAGTGCCCTTCTCATTGTCCCATTTTGTCTTACTATTTTCTTTGCTTCTTACTCATTTCCTTTGGACTGTGTTCTTTCTATTTACATATTTTTTCTTATTTTTATGTTGTTTAATTTGCTTATTTGTTACACTGGGAGTTGAACCCAGTGTCCTAGTACAACTCTATATTGCTATCCCTTCTTGATTTATTTTTTTAGAGTTAGACAGGTTCTTACTAAGTCACTAGGTTGCACAGGCTGAATTTAAGTTTGAGATGCTCCCACCTCCATTGACTGGAATGTTATAATTGCAGGCCTGCACATCCACTCCTGGCTGAGGTGTATCTTCTGAAGCACCAGTTTTTAGGTCTACTGAACTGGACTCAATGCAGGTTTGGTGCTCATAGTGGCACTGGGGCTTTCCATTCTCATCTATGTACCATTCAGGCTTTGGGTGAGTAAAAATTCAGCTGGCCTTCCTGTGACATCACCAGACCTTGTATCACAGAGAAATGTGTGCTTGGTCAAATGTGCTGGACCCCATCAGGGGACTTGCCAGAGCCCTGCTCTAGAAGACTCCTGTTCAATTCTACTGCCTGATAGCAACATTGACTTAGTGTATCACGAATTTAGTTTTCTCATCTGAATATTGAAGGAGTGAAATGAGATGATTTTAAGTCTCCTAATTCTAACAGATTATGATCCTAGAATCTTTCTACGAAGTAAGCCTGACCATGGTCTCTGACCATATCCTTTTCTACACAGGCAGGGCTTGCTTTTGTTCTGATTCTAAGAAACATCACCCATCAGTTCTTAGTAGGTTGCACAGTGTCTTCTGGTTGAAGAAAACCTCTGTGAGATCTGCCTTTTCCAGGCTTTAATAGGAGCTCAATGGAGAGCTGTTATGCTCCTAGGTTATCATTTATCTTATTTTTTCAAAAGAACAATGCTGTTCTTTTGAAACAATGTTTCATTCTAATTATGAGGTTCTTCTCTGCTATTAGCAAATGGCCATCTTATGTATGCCTCCTCAAGTCCAACCTGAAAAATCCTGTCATCGCCCCCCCTCCACAGATGCCCCAGGCTGGAGGAGCTTTCCTTCCTCATTCTGTTCTTTTACTTTGGTAAATGTCTACCAGGTGCAACAGTAGCAAGAGCACAGCAGCTTGGGGCCCACCCTGGAAGAAGAGAAATGGAGTGGGAGCCAGCAGGCACTGCTAAGATTGCTATAAAATAATAATCCCTGTATCAAATGCTCCAGTGGCCCAAAATCAAGTCCTGAGAATGCATGCCATTCCCAGTAGAAACCGACTAAAGAAACCTAAGGCTGCAGATATTCCTCTGACCACTCTATGCCTTGCCTGGGCACCTTTCCTCCCTGGACCTTGGTCCCTTTCTATCTAAAATGGGGTGCACTATCGCTGGGCCCTGATACATTCAAGGCTGTTGATAGGAGAAATAAGATCAAAATTGGAAGGACAAGAGTTTGCTGAATGCAAGGTGGCAGCAACAATGCTGGGATAATTAGCTTTTCTGTACTGGCAAACTGAAAATACACACGGAAACTTTCTTTTCAGGCAATAAGGCTGTTAAAAGACACTGTGATCTCCTTGTTCACCCCTAGAGCTTCTCTGTGCTGTCTTGAAGAAAACGGGGGAGGGGGAGCAGATTGACTCTACAGTTGCTATTTTAGCTTCAGAGGAGCCAGGCTTGTTGATTGCAGAGATTGTTATCTCTTTTAGGGCTCAACGAAGGTGACTTTCAAATCTTTTCTGGACCAAAAGCTCCTTTTCCCTTAATTCTGAGTCCAGGCAAAACCTGGGACAGTGAAGACCAAGAAGGGCTGCTGTACCGGAGATACCCTGAAAGCTAAGGGAAGAACCTAGGCAAGTAGGTTCTCTAAAAAGAGGAAAGGTAGTGTTATGGTTTGTATCTAGTTGTCCCCACAAAGTCTCATGTAAATCATTGAGATGTCAAGCTCGAGGCTCAAGGATTGGGGCCAAACAATCAGGGTGGAGCTTGTGGGGCGTGGCCAAGAGAGGCACGAAATGTTAAACTGACAGTACTTGCTGTCAGAGGTTCCCCCTGCCCAGGTGGCAGGCACTCGGAGGTATGGAGGAAATCACCTGGACATGCAGCATAGAGTCTCAAGGTCTTGCTATGTAATTCAGGCTGTTTTAAATTATGAAACCTCCTGTAACTGTGAGCTAAATAACCCTTTCCTTCCCTAAGCTTGTGTGTCAGGTATTTGTCCCAGCAACAATAGAAAAGTAACTAAGATAGAATTTGGTACTAGGAGAGTGGGGTCATTGCTGTGGCTAAACCTTACCATGCAGATTACAAGCTTTTGGGAACAGCTTATTGGAAGAAATAGGAAAAGTTTGGAGATGTCACCTATGAGCAAAGCTCTGGAACAGTTTTGGCACTTCTGTAGGGAAGGTTCTGGTCAGAGCTCAGACCAGAAGACTGATAGAAAGCCAACCTGTAAAGACCAGGACAGGGAGGTTTTCTGCTGGGAAGAAGGACTGAATTGGCTGTTGGAATCCAGATCATTTGTGTTTTGGCTTGGCCCAAAGTCTATCTGAATTTTGCCCAGGTCCAGAGACTTTGCCTGAGACTGAGATTAAACATGGAGGACTAATGAATCTTTCAAAGGAAATTTCAAAGCAGTCGAATATTGGGACAGTGGCATGGTTATTGCTGGGGGCTCTTAGATATATGTTGAGAATGAAGAGCAAAGAGCCCAGCAGAATGATTTAAAATGTCGTGAGTTTGGCCAGAAAGAAAGCACCAGGAAGACTGTGGACTGCAAAGATGGAGCTGAGACCTCCATTGCCCAGGAGGAACAAGAGAATAAAAACAATGTCCTGAGGGCATCACAGGAGGTGGCAGGCTCTCGTCTTTTACAGCCTGAGAAGCACAAGGGTGGGAGACTTTGTTCTGAGGAGAAATCCACAGAGCCCCATGTTCCAGAATGGAGACAGCAGTCACACCAGGTTCCAGAACGGCACCAGCATAGAGGATTTGTTTCTCAGAATCAGGGTCAGAGTGTTCAGAAATCCAGGCACTTGACCCCTACAGCTAAGAGAGAAGGAAGCCTGGCTACTGTTCCAGCTGGCAGTAGACCTTGGCATCATCCACGTGGCATTGGTTTTAGGTGCATGCAGAATGCAGGGATTCTGAGGTTAAGAAGGCTTCCACCTCGATTTCAGAAGAAGGCCTGGGAGGCCAAGCAGTGTGCCCCAGGGAGGGCAGTGTGTGAAGCTGTGAGTGAGAAGCCTACTCCATGGAAACCCAGTTTGGAAAATCCAGGAACATGGATCATCTAAGGAAAACTGCAAAGAGGGAGCAAAGCCAGCCTAAGAGAGAAGCCATCGGAGCTGCAACCATCAGAAGTGCCCTAAGAGTGGAGCTACATAGAGATCCACAGATTGCCACAGATTGATTTGGATGTTCCACATGGAACTATAGGATTTAATGTTTGCCCTGCTGGATTTTGGACTTGTTTTGGCCCCAGGGGTTTGTATCTTCCTGTGTATGCATTTTGGAATGGTAATATTTATCTTGTGCCTTTGAATGTTGTATGTACTTAATTTTTCGTTTGTATAGGGGCTCACAGTGGAGAGTTTGTCTTGGATCTTGGAGGAAACTTGGGACTTGGACTTTTCAGCAATACTGAAACTGTTGGGACTTAGGCAACTCTTAAAGATGGACTAAAATGCCTTCTGCAGAAAGGGATGTGCATGAGTCTTTGGGGGTCCAGGGGCAGAATGTTATGGTTTGTATCTAGTTGTCCCCCCAAAGTCTCATGTAAATCATGGGGCTGTCAAGCACACAGTTGGGGGGGGGGGGCAAATAACCAGGGTGGGGCTTTAGGGGCGTGGCCAAGAGAGGCATGAACTGTTAAACTGGCAGCATGCATTATCAGAGATCCCCCCGCCCCACAAGCAGCGGTCTCTTGGATGTCTGGAAGGAATCATCCTGGACACATGGACAAGTCTCAAGGTCTTGCTATGTAATTCAGCCTGCTTTAAATTATGAAGCCTCTAGTACCTGTGAGCTAAATAACCCTTTCCTTCCCTAAGCTTGTGTGTCTGGTATTTGTCCCAGCAATGAGAGAAAAGTAACTAAGACAGGTGAGAAAGGAAGTGAGGTTAAGACTTTCACGGCTACTTCCCATAGTACATGATACCAGATATCTGTGAGGAATCTATGTGAGAAGTTGTTAATAATATTGCCTTTATCTTCTCTGGATCTCCCCAGAGAACCAGTGACTAATAGCAGAATTCTGCAGCTGGAGTCACAGGTTTTCTGTTGGTGCCAGTGGACCTAGACACTGCCTCAGATGGCAAGGCTAAGGAGGAACAGAGAGCCATTCAGAGAATTTCCAAAGAGGTGGCTTTGTCTCAGGAACAGTGAAGAAGCTTTAGGATGGAAGGCAGAGGACAGGACAAATAAGGGCATGATAAGCCCCCAGACAAGAGATTTCTGAGGCAGGAATCATCACCCCTCCTGGTCTTCAGTCCCTGGACTTTTGGAAGAGGAGACCTGGGTGGCACTTGGGCCTGTTGCTCTTTATGTTCTGGCCATATCCTGCCAAAACCCTCTCCTCAAATGTGTACCTTCCCTCAACAGGCTCTCTGGTGTCTCCTAGCCCCATTGCACCAAGATGCAAAGCCAGGTTCTTTTGAGAAAGGTTCAGCCTCTGGGCTCCCCTGCAAGACTAACTTGCATCTCTTGCACCTCTGCAGAACCACCAAATGTGCAGGTACTCCCCAGAGAGGGTCTTTGAAACGGCATCATCTGCCACAATGATGGCGCAAGCTGCAGGCCCAGCCTTCTGGGAGGCTGAAACAAGAATGTCACAATGTGTGCCCAGCCTGTCCAACTCAGTGATTTTGTGAGACCTTGTCTCAGTATAAAAAATAAAATAAAAGGGATCTGGGTGCACAGTTTAGTAGGAAAACCCTGAGTTCAATCTCCAGTGCTACAAAAAAGCAATAGAGTGCAATCATCTTTTTTTGAAAAACTAAAATTAATGGAGTGGTTTTGTGAGATCCCATTTCTATCTTAAAGCCTGGAGAATTCAATCTTTGAAGCTCCCAGTGGGGCCAGGGGTCAGGTCGTGGCAGAGAAAGTATCAGTGAAAGTCAAATCTAGAACACATTGCTTTTATTCCTCCTCCAGGACTGGGCTCTGAGAGTTGTTGGGGAGGCAGGAATTGCTGATAACTATTCAAATATGAGCTCAAAAGCATGTGCTCACCTCACCCCTTGGGGTACCACTGGCCTTCAAGTTTCACGCCTTTTATGGCTGAGTCCTCTCCCTGCCTCTCAGTCAAACAGTACCCTTGGTGCCATGGCCTGCCTAACAACTCCCTCTGCAAGTCAATAAAATGTCAAGTTAGTTCTCCCTTGGTTAAGTCTTCAATCTGTGTACAACCTCTGCTTTCCTTTGCTTGCTCCATAGAGCTCACACCTGCCTGTCTGCCCCAGGACTCCCCAACCTCTCACTCAGACACCTGCCCTGAAACAAGAGGGTTGGTAGAAGCTTTTTGAATAAAGAGACCAGAGCACAGAGCTACCAGGCACCTCTAGTTTCCTATGCCCTTGGAACTCAAAGCAAGCCCATTGAAAACAATTGGTTACTGCTGCATTGTGATCAGGCACTTTCTAACTGGTTGCTACAAGTGGAAGATGCTTCCAGGTCCCTGGCCTTGCCTTGGTTCTTGCGTATGCACAAGCCTTGTTTTTAAGCTCCTTTTCTATGCTAGGAGCCCCCTTTAGATGACTTCCTTTCCTCTGCTTGCTGCTATAGAATCATGACCTGTGCAAGAGGCATGGTGGTCTCACACAGCCCTTCATGACTCAGGGCTCCCTTCCTGCTACCTTCTGCCTCTATTATCTTCACTCTCGAGCACCTGACCTTCTCTCTTTCATCCTGATGAGGGAGTCACAGGAGGCCTCTGGAGTCTAGGGTTGGAACTCCAAGAACATTGCTGCATCCCTTCCTTGAGCCTTGAGGCTCAGTATGCCCGCACCCTGGGCATGGCTGCCTTCCGCAGTCTCTCTCCACTCAGGCCAGAACTCTTCTGGTTGCCTCCACATTCATGGCAGGGATAGAGCAGGAAAATAACAAGATAGCTCTTTGTTAGCCATAATAAAGGAAATCATTTCCTGCCCTGTCCTTCACCGTGCTAATCGCGGGCCTGACAAAAGCCTGTAATCGAATCAGTCCCATTCCTTATGGCTCCCTTGGGAGAGAGACTCCCTCTCCAAAAGCAATTTTCCCAAGACTCAGTTGGGGAGAAGCCAAATCACCATTTGGCAATATTAAATCAATGAATTGACTGCTCCATGAATTACCTTTGGTGAATTTTCTTAGCCCTCCTGTGTCCTGAAGTGTACTCAGAATCAGCTCGCGAAAGAAAAACTTTGTTCTAAACAGAGGGCTGAGGAAGTAGACAGAGAAGCCACTTCTAGCTTAGGGGCCATTTATTGTGTTCTGGGAGCTTGATGTGCCTGATCACATTCCACTGTTCACAACAAGTAGGGAGTTGTTAGGTTCATAGGTGGAAAACTAGAAGTGGCGCATAATGTTACCTTCTGGCAATTTCTGGCTCCAGAGCTCCACACTTTCCTTTATGTCTTTTATTTCATACTCATTTAGATGACTTCCTTTCCTCTTGCAACCTCTTTGTCATCCACATTTCTCCCAGCCTTGGCTGGAGAGAAATAGCCCCAAAACCCACAGAGATAGTGCCCACATTGTCATCTGCAGCTCTCCCACATCCTGCCCAGGTCCCCTCTTCCTCCACTGAGCACCAAGGAGCAAAGAAGAAAGTTGAGATTCTTGCAAGTCTCCTCTGTGTCTATCCTGGTCACATACCCATTCTCATAACCACTCAAATGTAAGTCCAGGATGGCTAGAGCAGGGTGGTTTATCATTCTCCCAGTGTCACAGGACTCTCAAAAGGTGGTGACAGGTTCTTCAGCATTCTTCCTAGCAGTGTCTGCACCTCAGCCTTAAGATGCATTTGGCGGGGCCGGCGAGATGGTTCAGTGGTCTAAAGCGCCTGCTTAGGAAAGCTCAGGCAACTGCAGGGACTGCGGTTCGATCCCCGGCACCACATGCTGCGCCAGCCCCCACCACCAGGGCAGGCTGAGCCAGCCACAAAATAAATAAAATAAAAAAACAAACAAACACAACAAGCAAACAAATAAAATAAAATAAATAAATA
>PVKN010030325.1:0-12745 GCA_004027915.1 Capromys pilorides
CCCCCATCAGCTTCTGGCTTCTTCAATTAGAGTAATTTATATTTATTCTACAAAGAGAACTTTCCTTTAAATATATTTTTAGAGATGTTTCAGACAGGATGACTCATGACCTTTTAACTATAAAATATCATAATATATTGCTCAGATAGATTGTGAGCATAACAAATTCTAAGTTATTATTGTTAGATATTGCTTGTACATTGACAGCACATCACGTAAAGTGCAATATATGGCAAAACATTTTCCCTACCCTCAAAATAGCTTATGAATCTTTCCTAATGATATAGGGAAAGGAACATCCCATCCCAAAAGAAGGCATTCCTATTCTTTAAAACTGAAAGAATGAGATTTAGGAACCACAGAGGTTAAGAGCAAAATATATTTATTGGGACAAAGAAAGGTTCTGTCCAAGAGAGGGACAGAAGTCTACTGAGCTGGTCGCCAAGGACCCTGCCTTTTCTAGAGGTTTTATACAACAAAACCACAAGGTGAGGTGGGTCTAAGGTGGGAAAAATGGGAACTCACAAGATGGACATAGGGTGGCACAAAACTATGGTCCACCAGTAAGATTACAAGCTCCATTACTCAGGTAAAATTGATTAAATGCAGGACCAAATGGGAAAGCTAGTCAAGTAGCAAGTGGGCATGAATACTGAACAGGGGCTCTTCCTATAAGGATTGGGGTAATGATTCTTCCTGGATTTTTCAGGATGGTTGATACCTGTTTAGGATATCAATCTCAGATGCCCATCCCTATGCAGGTATGTGGCTGTATTGTCTTTAGGTCTGGCTCACAGTGGGGTGCCTGTCTTCCCATAATTGCAAAGTATCTTGTTTTCCATATCTGGCCCTTTGAGGACCCAGCCCTGTCTGATTGCCTATAATATTTCTATCTAACTCAGATGCTTACAACAACAGGAGCATAGGTGAATTGTTTGGTCTAGAATTTTCTACATGTCTTTGGAGTTTTGCTGTTCTCTTTCAGTCAGGATTGGACTAACATTACACACTATGACCAACTATTATCTTAGACCCATTGTACCTTTTTATAGAGCTAGAAACTGAACACCCAACATTGAAGTAACTTCTGTAAGGATACTTGAGAGCTCTGCTAGTGCAGGGAGACCCGCACTGTCTCTCTGTTCTGTCAAACATCTGTCATTCGCTTTTGCTTTGGTTAGCTTTCCATTACTATAACAACTACTTGAGATGAATCAGTTTAAAAGGAAGAAATATTTATTTGGCTGACAGCTTCAGAGGTCTTAGTCGAAGACTGCCTTTGTGCCTATGGCAGAGTTTTGCTCCTTTCAAGGCCCTGGAGATGTGGGCTCAAGGAGTGGGCAGAATCCCAGAATGCCCTTCAGGCATCCCACACACACACAGTGACCTCACTTCCTCCCCTTAGCTCCATCCTTCAAGAGCTCTACCACCTTAACAGTACCACAGACTCATGACCTAGCCTTAGCTCAACCCAGGAGGTAAGCTGCTCTTCCTGAATGGGGACACCTGAGGCTCTGGCCAGGTCGGTGTGGGCCAGCAGCCCTAGCACAGGCTCCAGCTTCCCAGCTTCCCAGCTCAGAACTCAGCGCTTTATATGATTCCACCTCAGAGCTGCAGTTCACAGGCCAAGTTTTCCCCTTGCCTCTGGCTAGGACTTAAAAACAAACTAGAGAAATCCTGTTGCAGAACAAAGCCAGGGTCAGAGGGGAATAGACATGTGGCCCGCAGGCTGTACTTTTAACTTCTCTAATTCTCTAGCAGGCTCAGGCTGTGATACGCTGCTCTCAGAAGCCACTCAGTGGACTGCCGCACTGGGGGCCTCTCTGGTGCTGCATTGGTATTCATCCCAGCACTTGAAGCTGTTATTATTTTGTGTTTGCCTGGGTGAGTTACCACTGAGTTCCTTCCTGACATATCTTTTCCTTCTAAAGATAGAACAGGACCAGGCAGTGGAAGGCTCCCTTGCAGGAGGCCCCCTGGGTTGCTGGTCAGCTTGGCTTCTCTCTCCCAAGGTGTCTGCAGAGACCCTCAGGGAAGGCTGCTCGTAGGGTACCTTAGGGCTTGCAAGAGGTGTAAAAGAAATGGTTTTCTTAAGGAGCAGTGCAGGGGACTCTGTAAAGAAAGAGAACAAAATCAGAGCTGACATTCCAAGCAGCAGGCAGGAGTGGGAGGTCCCCTAGCCTTTCCTTTCTAATTCTCTTTTCTTTTTCCTTTGAGGATACTAATAGAGTGAAAACCCAGGTGGTCCAGGAAAAGCAGCAGTGGCAATTTCAGTGAAAAGAAACGTAATTTGAAGAGAAAAATAGCTTTCGTTCATTGGAGTGCTGTGTGTGTGTGTGTGTGTGTGTGTGTGTGTACACAAGTACTTCACCACATATGAAGGGGTGCATTAATAAGCAGAATAAATACTGTGCTTGAAGTAGAGCCCTCCAGGTACACGTCCTGACCCAGCCACTGGTTTTCTGTGAGTGCTGGGCCACTCTCTGTAGTGCTGGGTGTGGTGGCAGGAAGGGCGGAGTCCCTGTGATTGATAAATAAAGAGTGTGACTAGTGGATTGTCTAGCTTTTCACTCATACAGTTTTAAGATTCCATCTTCAAAAGTCACACTTCAAGACGGTAGGTGGAGAAGGGTGTCATACACATGATGCTACGTCCAGAGGGCCTAGGACCCCAGCCTCATGCCACCTGACTAGGGTCTCTACGACAGAGAAAAAGGAAGAAGGGTCAGTACAGAAGGCCAGTGCAAAGGGAAAGCAACTGTCCTGGAGGCGTTGGGAGAGCTGCTGGTAAAGAGCTGCTCCACCGGAGAGGGGCCCAGAGCTGCCACACTGCGGAATTTGGGGCTGCAAGGCCGCTTTATAGGTAAGTGCCAGGTACCCACCTCCCTGAGGGGCAACACTTAATTGATTGGGTCTTGGTCTTGTTGCTAGGGACTTGGATTTATAGCCAGGGGCTTGGCCTTACGTCATCAAAGGAGGACTTTGCGGGGAGAGGAAATCTATTTAAGGAGGGCTTTATGTGGGACAGTGCAGTTACACAGAAAGTGTCAGTGACTGAAACTAGCTACTCCACTGTTTGCTGAGAGGCAGGAGCCCCTTCTTTTCTACCTCTTAGTGGCCCAGGTGTCTAATCTAATCCTGCCTCAGGTTCACAAATTTCCCTACATAAACATAGTAATTGATTCAGAAGCTGTGAGGTGATTTCAAAGTACATAAATTTATTATAGACACCCATACACACATGCACGCATGCATACATGTACAGATACATGCCCAGGGTCAGTCATTTTCAAGTACTTGGGAATTCTCCCTAAAGTTAGCTGTGAGTTCTGGGTTTATTTGTCTTTAATTATGACCTTCTTAGGTTGGCTTAATCCCTGAAAGTCATTTTTCTTTTTTCTTTGTAATGCAATCATCTCTACCCTATAACTTTGTTATGAGATTTAAATGAGGAAACATGTAAAATGTTCATTCTTGCCAGAAAGATAAAAATACCATCATTCAATCTCAGAATCAAAGGGTTTCTGAGAAGAAATAGGTAATTAGGGTTTTTCCTCAAAGTCATTAGGATATGGAAGTTATTTTGTAACTTGTTCTTCACACACCTGTGTTGGCTGGATCAGTTGACTCCTTCTCATGAGAGAATGTTAATTGTGTCAACCTTTTCAGGGCTTTTAGACGACTTCATCACCACCTTGTAAGTATCTACTGACTGCTACCTCTAGAGAGGATGCAGCAACAGTTGTATCAACAGGATGCTTTGGGGAGTTTCTTCCTTCCATACTGACTCTCAAAAGTTCTTGATATTTTTACAGATGCTGGCCCGGAGTATTATTGGTAACAGTAGCACACCTGGAAAACATAACATTGCTTGTTGTTTTTTCAGCATTAATTTTCTGGATTTATGCTTCCATCTCAGGGTGTCCTTCTTTTCCAGAATTTAGAGGGCAGGAAGAGCAGAACTGGAGAGATACTCCGTCATGGTGGAGGGTTTGTGCACTCATCGAAACACAGATGCTCGCATGCTTTAATCCAAACTGCTATTCACACTGAACTGCACTTTCTGTCTGCCTTTCAGGTAAATGCCCCAGAGTGGAGGAATACTTTTAATAAGGTAGAGGGAGTCTTAGAACTCAGACGAAGTGGCTTAAGTTGTAAAGTTAGAGTCTTGGGACTTCAGCATTTTCTGTCTTTGTAACCTAGGGTAAGGTACACAATCTGCTTAACTCTGAGTTTTCTTTTATCCAATCTGAAGAGCATAAATTATGATTAAAAATATAGTTAATGCCTAAGTTTAAAGCACATATTACAATAAAGGGTATGGTGCCATTAATTCCCCTTAGTACACTCTCACATTAAGCACACATCCCATGATTCCTGCAACTTTCTGAAGCAGTTCTAGAAGTACTCTTTCCTATTTTCACTTGTCATGATATTGATATAGGGAAAAATGATCTCGGTGGATGACCCCCAAGTGATACAGGGGAAAAAATCAGATTTCTGACACAAAAGGTACCTGCAATGAGTTTATGTTCTCTAAAACTGAAGAATGAATTTTAGGAACAAATGGAGGTTATGAGCAGAATGTATTTATTGGGGGGAAAGAAAGCTCCTGTCCTAGAGAGGGACAAAAGGGGGACCTAAGCAGATTGTCCCTGGGAAGCTGTCTCTTCCAGTGACTTTTATAGAGTAAAGCCATGTGGTGAAGTGGGTCTCAGGTGGAGAACATGGGAACTCACTTAGGTGGGTTTTACCATTGCTCAGGTAAAATTGATTAAATTCAATACCAAATGAGAAAAGTGGGCCTGAATATGGACAGGGTCTCTTCCTCTTGGGGCTTGGGTTAGTGACTCTTTTGGGCTCTTTCGAGGTTATTGATGCCTATTTAGAATATCAGTCCCTGATGCCCATCCCTCACCCCTCAGGAGGTATGTGGCTGTGTTTGTGTACCTGTCTTGAGGTCTGGCCCATATGGGAGTGTCTGTCTCTTCCACCTTGTCTTCGTCTTGTCTTTGCAAGAGCCTGACCCTGTCTGACTGACTATAATATTTCTATATAATTTGGCTGCCTACAACAATATGGTAAGCTCAGAGTGCTGAATAAAATTTTAAAAAATTAAACCTGATAATTTTGGCCACATCTGTACTCATCTCAACTTTGGGAAAGAGCCAGAAGTCACCTGGTGCCACACCCAGGGAATAAGGAGGAAGAGGGCCCACATCATGGTTTCGGGAGCCTGTCCTAGCATTGCATAGCACTCAGCAGCAGCACTTATGGTTGAATGCTGTAAACCCTCAAAAGATACTTCCAGAACTGCTCAGAAAGTGGCAAGGGGCCTGCCAGATAGCTTTGTGGACTAAATCACCTGCTTAGGCAGACACGGGGACTGGGGTTTGATCCCTAGTGTGCCATGCCAGCACCCCCCTCCCCAGGGGCGAGCTGATATGGCAATTAAGACTGGGCATGGTGGTGCCCGCCTGTAATCCCAGCACTTGAGAGGCTGAGAACAGGAGGGTCACTATGAGTCTGATCTGTGTAGTGAGACCCTGTAGACCCTGTACTAAATACATTTTTTAAAAAGTGGCAAGAATGAAAGGATATGTGTCTTCAAAGTGAGGGATTGTTTTACAAGGGTTAACAGCAATGTGTCCTTCAGGGTAATACACTTTTAAACATTCACTTTATATTTTGATCTCACCGCTCTCCCCCTGGGGTGTGTCCAAGACCTCTAGGGATGCCTGAAGCAAGAGAACTCTGAACCTTGTCCACACTAGGCTTCTTTCCCTATGCATAGATAGCTAAGATAACATTTACTTATAAACTAAGTACAGTAATAGACTAAGAGCCATAACTAATATTAATATAAAAGAATTATAACATTATATTTTAATAAAAGTTAAATGATTATGATCTATTTCTCAAAACTATTGTACTGACCATAGTCGTCTTTGAGTAATGGATATAACAATAGCAAAGATTCACAAAGGAGACATTATAGATGCTGTATATGAATATTAATAAGCTCAGCAGATTAAGTGCCTTCTTAGGCAAGCACAGGGACCAGGGTTCTATCCTCACCACATGCCATGCTGGCCCCGCCCCTGGGGCACGCTGAGCCCACAGAGACTAGGTGTGGTGTCGCATGTCTGTGATCCTAGCAGTGAGGAGGCTGAAAACAGGAGGATCACTACAAGTCCTATATTAATCCTGAAAGAAACATAACACAGTACCCATATCACAAGCACCAGTTCCATATACTTGGCGTGTGGTGGTGGTGGTGGTGATGGTGGTGGTAGTGGTGGTGGTGGTGGTGTGTGTGTGTGTGTGTGTGTGTGTGTGTGTGTGTATGACCACATGCTGGAATTAACATCTACTGGAAGTGACTGTTTCCTACAGTTAAGAAACCACACTGGGAAACGTGAACACAGTTAAGTCGGCTCTTTCTAATTTTCCATTTCTATTAGTACACATTGGCAGTAGATGACAACTGCATTCAACTTGGGGAGTTGGAACATGTATATGACACTTTCTAATTCTTTTTTGTCCCTTCCTTCTTTTCCTCCCCATTCCTTCCATTTCTTGCTTTTTAAAAATGTATTTAGTCCAGGGTCTGCAGAGTCTCACTAAGCAGATTGGACGCTGCAGTGATCCTCCTGTTTTCAGCTTCCCAAGAGCTGGGATTACAGGCATGTGCCACCATGCCCAGTCTCAATGGCCATCTCAACTCACCCTGGGGGTGGGGCTGGCACAGCACACCAGGATTGAACCTCGGTCCCGATGTCTGCCTAAGCAAGTGCTGTCATCGCTGAGCTATCTGGCTGGTCCCTTTCCATTTCTTGATCCCCTTTCCATGTGTAAAACTCTACCTCAGGGATCATGTTATCTATCTTTTATTGTTTTTATTTATATTTTTGGTTTCCCATATAGGAGAACCCATGTGATATGTGCACCTATATGGGATTAATTTCACTACAGTCTCAAGGTGCATTCCTTTTGGGCAAATGACTCATTCACTTTTCCTTTATCTTCTGAAGTAAACATTTGTATGTGACTCAGCTGTGATAACTCCGTCAGTGATGCCTCACGCTGTCATGCTGTCTAACCTCGAGGAGCTTGTCGTAATACAAAAACCAGTTAAACTCATGTCCAAACTGACCAGATCAGCCAAATCTGGAGCAGGCAAAGTTGTTTTTATCCTGATGAGCTGTCCCCTGGACACAAGCAGTGCTGCCGAAGTCCAGGGCTGTTTATTACCTCAGGCGTTGCTGGGAATTCCACTCTTTGTGAAGCCCCGCCACAGTGCTCAGGGGGCAGCTGGTGATTCATTAATTTACAGTGATGATTTGTCCTAATTATTCTAATTACTGCCTTGTCTCCTCAGAGCAGCTGGTGCTGGAAGCAGAGGGTAAGTCACCAGTCACGAGCCCTGCAGCGGCTGGAGAGTGCTGGGCGCTGGATCCACAGCATTTACCATCCCCTGTCACGAGCGCCTCGCTCCTGCTGCTGGGCCAGACGTGTCCTTGTCGGAAGTGGTGCCCTGGCCTTAGATGTGGTCTCTGGGGTCCTACGCTGTACGTTTCCTGTTCTCTTTGCTCTTCTACTCTTCCCAGGAGGGGAGAAACCTGTTGGCTCTGCTCCATCTTTCCAACCTGCTGCAGCTTAGACTGTGCTCTTTGCTCCTTCAACCACTTCCTTGCCTCTGTCGTCTGTGCAGCTCCTAAACCCAGTCTGGCCTCCTAAGAACTAATGGTAAAAAAAAAAAAAAAAAAAAAAAAAAAAAACCCTACTTCTTACACACTACCAGGTGCAAAGGTGGCACTCACCTCCAAGTGCATATTGTCTGTGAATGTCACCTGTCCTAGGTCACGCACTGAGCTGTGCATGTCTTCATGACTAGCTTGTCACTCATGAGGCAGGTGATACACAGAGGCAGTGCTGAAGTATTTTGATTTTTTTCTCCTCCTACCCTTTGGCTTGTATGCAGTTCTTCTGTGGGTGTCTCATCCCTGAGCCCCTTTTCTGTGATTATAAGGACTCTGACCTGGCTGCATCAGCAGGGCGCCTTGCACATCCCACTGCAAGGGGCTGCGGGAGTTAGCTGAGCACTGAGCTTGACTTGAGGGCTAAGCAGGTCTGTGTCTTCCTGATGCCCCTAGCCCTCCATCCCGCGTGGCCCTTTCCACGTCTCTGGCTACATGAGGCATGGTCATATCTCACCTTAGGTAGCATCTGTCTCCTAAGCCCTTTCAACCTATTTCCCTGAACAAAAGTAGAGTGCAGAAGATAGAGGAATGTGGCTTATCCCCCAGAACATGAACTGACTCTTATTAACATCTATGACATGAGGCCAGGGGAAAGGAGAGCGGTGACAAACAAGAAGATGTTGAAAACAAGACAGCGCTGATATTTGAAAGACTTACTGAAAAAGATCCTGGGTATCTCCTTGTTAAAATTATTTTTTCAAGAATTACCACAACCCTGGCTGGTCTTTCATATGCCATTCCTATGCCTTCTCCTACTCCTCTTCCTACTCCTAGTCCTCTTCCTTTTCTGACTGATTCCTATCTAGGTTTACCTGTCTTTTCCTCAGTGTCAGCCCTTCGCAGATCTATATAGATCACAGGGCACCCATTTCTGCCATTTCATAAGCGTCAAGCAATTATGTTGCATTTATTTATCCAAGGAGGCTGGCAGCTTTGTGAGATTAGAGGCGACATCTTCTGTGTCTCTCTCTCATTTTTTTTTTTTTTTATGCTATGGCCAGCTCAGGCTGCCCTGGAGGTGGGGCTGGCACAGCATGTGGTGCTGGGAATCGAACACAGTTCCTGCCATTGCCTAAGCTAGTCTAAACAGGCACTTTAGACCGCTGAGCCATCTCGCCTGCCCCTTCTCTGTTTCTTGACAATCCCAGGGTTAACAGTGGCCTCTGTTCCATGTGTACCTTAAGTCTAAGACACAGGAACTTCAGAAGAATAGTTTTGAACAAAGAAAAAAAAAATGCACAAAGCTGAGACAAAACACCAGACATCGAAAACTAAGGGAGGAAAGGTTTATTGTGGCTCTCAGTTGGTCAGGTGTCAGTCTGTGGGTGGCTCGCTCCAAGGCAGAGTGGGCATCGCAGAGGAGAATCGCTTCATGGGAGACAGAAGACAGCAAAGCCATGCAGAAGGCAGCAAGTGACAGTGGCAGCCTGCTAACCTCCTGCATTTGGTCCACTCTGTGCATGCTTAGGGCAGCAGCACCCAGATCCCCGGTGATCTGCCCCTTACCTATAATTCCAGAGAGGACCACGCTAACCCAGTGAGTGCACCAGCCATCACGCACCTTACTCTAAGCATCGCAGCTTTAACCCTAGCATAGCACAGTTCATGCCAGCGTCGCACACATTTGATCCAGCCACGTCTCACAAGCCCCGCCTGTGACTACAGGAGGCTTGAGCAGGGAAGCTAAATACAAGCCCAAATAAAGACAAAGGGCAGGAAACCTCATTCTTCTATCTAGATTTTTGGTGAAACACTTGACTTGTTTATATAACAAAGCTGTTTGGGGGCATAGATTCAAAACCAAAATAAAAATTAATCCAACAAGCAAAAGACCATGAAGAGTGTCTACGTGCCAAAAGTTTTATTTAGCTGTACCTCATTTTATTAGCTGAACTGTGGCTTGGCTTGCTGGCCCCGGTGCATATTATCAGCTGTTTGCTGTGTGCATTCACCAATCTGAGGCTATTTGTCTTAGCTACTTTTTGCTCGTTGCTGGGACAAGTAACCGACATTCCAAATGTAGGAAGGAAAGGTTTATTTAGCTCACAGTTTGTGGAGGTTTCAAATCGTACTCTGCTGGCTCCAGAGCTCCTCCAAAGTGACCTGGCTGCGAAGATCAAGCTCCTCTCAAGACCAGGACTTCTCCAAGGAAGCAGGGCAGGGGTGGGCCAGGCAGGAAGCAGCCAGAGCAGGGCCAGGCTGGGCGCACAAAGTCTTCCAATCACGTCCCAGGGCACACCCTCCGCATCCTGCAGGATGGGGCCCCCACAGCCTGGAACCAGCCCAGCCCATCCAGCCAAGCTTTGTCAAGTTGACACAGTGTATCAACTACCACACTATTAAAATTCAGGTTGAAGGACCGCAAGATAGCTCAAGGGAGTAAGCACGTACTTTGGCTAGCACAGGCACCAGGGCCGCATCTGGGGCGCACTGAACTCTCAACTGAGGCGGGGTGTAGCGACCCACACCTGTTCTCCCAGCACTGGAGAGGCTGAAAACAGGAAGATCGCTACGAATCTGAGATGCATAGTGAGACTCGTTACAAAATACATACAAGAAAAAAAAAGATCCAGGTTCACCTCCTAGGCAACTTGCAGCTTTCAAGCTGGAGAGATCAGCATGGCATGTTATACTCACAGGTTTGGATGGTTTATTTTTAAATTGAAATTTTAAAACAAAAACAAAGACAAAATGAAACTCTTTGCTTGATAAAAACATTTGATATTTATTAATAATGAACTCAAGCCTAATGGAATTCAGTTGAACTATTAAACTGTCCAGCGAGTAGAAATTACTGTCAGTTCTTTGATCTTTTTACATAATAATAGTAATGATTTTGACTTTTTCAGACTGTAGCTCTTGGGCAAATACTGATTAAAAAAAAAAAAAAAAAAACTTCGGGTCATTTAGTGGCATCATGTATGAGAAATTAGTGCTCTGGATAGTAATTTGAGAAGGGCCATAGCCCTGGAAGAGGCCCATCAGGGAGAGGAGGATTTCTAAGTGCCAAAGAGGTGCCGACCTCCTTCGCTCCTCGCCTCTTCCTGCAGTGAAAAGTGGAGGTGCCTGAGTCGGGGCGCAGATGGCCGCAAGGACCCGCAGTAGCTGAACCCCGGTTGGTGCCGCGAACCAGGTCCTGGACAGGGACTCCGAGCACTGTGCTCTAGGTTGGGCGACTGTGGGTGTACTCAGCGGTCCCTAGGAAATAAAGGGGGCTTGCTTAACAAAAATTGTCACGCGGCAGTGCACTAACCCAGCTGCTCTGGACCAAACGGGTCAGGTTTCTCTGTTCTCTTGAAATTCCCGTCGGCTTCTTGGCTCTCGCTTTCCTTCTCTGCCCCAATTCCTATCTATGAAACTTCTGGAGTGTTTTGAGAACTAAAGGGGACGCGACGATGCGTGTCTGAGAACTTTGAAAGAGGAGAAAACAGACATTTGCTGGGATTGTCGTGTGAAGGGAGGAGGGCTCAATCTCCAAGAAACCAGTTACTTTCCTCTTTAAAAGAATGAGATTTTAGGGCCTGCCAGATAGCTCAGCAGACTCAAGTGCCTGCGTAGGCAGAGGCAGCGGCCAGGCTCCGATCCCCAGTGTGCCGTGCCGGCCCTGCTCCCAGGGGGGCACTGAGACAGCAATTGAGACCGGGCTTGATGGCGTGCACCTGTAATCCCAGAGCTTGGCTGAAAACAGGAGTATCACTATGAGTCTGTTCTACTTCGTGAGACCCTGTAGACTCTGTACTAAATACATTTAAAAATAAAAAAAAAGAATGAGACTTAATTGAGACAATTTAAATTATTCTTCAGCATAAGGTGGCCACAAATGCTAAATGGTCAGACCTTACATTTGGATCAGTAGTTTACAGTTTTGCACTATTTGCCTTTTATTATTTTCTCAATAGTGCTACCAAGACTTAGGCATAATGGCAGCCCTCTGCCTTAGAAATTACTTGTACTCATCAGAAACATGTATGGTTACATGTTTTAAACTTTGGCAGTGAATGAAATCCCGGTGCAAACAGTTTTAGTATTTATATTGGCAGCTGAATAAAAAGGAAACTAATTTACTAATGGACTATTGTTTAATGACGATTGACCACTTCCTTGTGGCTATTGGTAAGTACTGAGAAAGAGACTGAGGAGTCAGGTTCGATCTCCTCGACTTGAAAACACACACCAGCGTCTCATGGTGTATCGGAGCTACTAGGAGGGTCAGCCCCTTCCCAATGCTAGGCTAGATAAGCTTCAGGGTCACGTTGAAGTCTTGGATGCACACCACAGAGACAAAAGTGAAAACAGCCGACCAAGAGGTGAATCAGGAGACAAATTCTCTATTCTCTTCTTTAATCCAGCATTGAAACCCATTTCTGTCAGGAATTAGAGAGTAACATGAAAGATCAAGTATTTTTAAATTGGTGTGAGAGGGCTGGGGAGATAACTCATTGACATAAATGCCTGCCTGGCAAGCTCAAGGTGCCAAGTTTGATCCCTAGTACCAGAAAAAAAAAAAAAAAGGAAAAATAATTGATATCAGAAAGGAATTTCCTGGGACTTCAGGATATTATGGCTATATGGTGTAGTGAGCTTAAAACAAACAAACAAAAAAAACAAATAAAAAAGTACCACACACAAAAAGCAAACATAAGACAGTTATGAAAGCTAGTTTACCTGGGGGTTGATAGCCACTACATACTTCAAAAATACCTGTTGTGATAGTTTATTGTGGTGTTAATTTCAATAAAAATGACTGGAGTTTTTCAAAACAGGAATAGCCAACGATGGTTGTTATATTATCTATTTTTGTTGTCAAATCTGATGCTTAGAATAAGAGAGAAAGTTATGCAAGATTGAGGAAATAATTGAATATTGGCGATTGTTTTTAAGAAATCTTAATTTTTTCCATTTCTTTTTTGCTTTAACATATTTTACAGAAAGTATAATGACTAAAAGACATTAGAAACAGTATACATCTAGAAGGCGGAGAT
>PVKN010030327.1:0-12773 GCA_004027915.1 Capromys pilorides
CCTTCCTTCCTTCCTTCCTACCTTCCTTCCTTCCTTCCTCCTTTCCCTCATCCTAGTTGTTTCTTCCCTTTGAACAGTTTCTTTCCTTTTCACAGTGTCCATTGCACTTTTCAGATCCTACTTACTTGTTCAGGTTCTTACTCTAGGGAGCCAATACGATGTTAAGTTACAAACCACCATTTACCCTGAAAAATAGAGAGTTGGCTGTACAAAGCCAGGCAAGGATGACACTTATTAATGAGTAATCACTTAATACAAGGCAGATGCTAAAGTGATAAACACACCAATTAGACTGCTTTAAAACAGCTCACGGGCACACTCATCAGCCTCAGTTTGGTTCTCAGTCTGCCCTCCCTTCCCCTCTTGTTGGCCCTTGTGCTAGGGTAGACCAAATGCCCAGAGCTATCTTTCTGAATTTATTAAAATCTGAACCAAGTAAGTGTTTTCCATCTCAATTTGTCTTAGCATATCAAAGAGGCATAATGAGTGGAAATTATTATTACTTCTTTTATTTCTCTATTCTGCTGTTGATTTACATGCCAAGCAAATTATACTGAATGTTGAGAGGTGAAATTAGCATTCTTCTGTGGTTACCAATAGGAGACAAATATTGGTTCACTTGTTTTAAAGATTTGACGGGTACTGAAATGAACTTATTAATATGGCAAGAATAGGGGATAAGTGTATTATACCATTGGGACGATATGACAATTCATTTATCACCATTTATGAACTATGGATGCATACACTGTCACAAATGAAGATGGATGTATTGTCTCTTGAGGTCCCTTGATGCGCAGAAGTAATGTGTGTGGGCATATGTGATTTTAATATATATTAACTTGCAAATAACTCTGTGATGTGCAGAGCCATTGTGTGTGACAGGAGAGGGGCTTATTAGTCAATACATGACGTAGATTTTAGAGATCCAGCTGGAATTATACGCTCATTGATCCAGGCGGTGCTTGTCAACCTGTTATAGTTATTCTTTTTAAATCATTTTCCCCCAGAGATTTCTATTCAGACAAGGAGACAAAAATAAAGATATAGTGTGTATTAAGGTAAGAAACAGCCTGTAGTTCAGGAATGCTGAGTGGTGATCCTAGCCCTACGAATGGTCCAATTCCTTTATGGTAATTGTGTTTGAAGAAAAGCTGATCTTTGCGGAGGGTAATTACCAAAAGAGGCCATTTGCTTTGTTCCAACAATGCCATCCCTGATCTATTTGCAGGCTGTCATTTGGACCAGCTCCTGTTTATCATTTGAAATTACCACTTGGAACTAAGTGTTGTTGAGACAGTGTTCTGTAAGGAGTGGCCTCCTTGATTTTTACCCACCAGCTTTCAGAAATAACAATGGTACTGTTCAGATGGGGTCCAGTTGCTTTAGCTTCTCTATGAATTACTGAAAGCTTCTACAACTGAAGATCTTGTGGATAAGACAAAAGGACTTATTGAGATGACCATGTAACATGCAGCACTAAGAATGATTTCATAGCCTAATGTGTGTTATGATATTAGAATTATTAAGTAATTAAGCCAATTCTGTGTGGGAATAATTTTACTGAGCGTTAAATGTATTCTGAATTTTCTAGTCAGTGCTTGATCCTTTGAACCTCCCAAATCAGGTGGGAGATACTAAAATTATTATTCTCATTTTGTAGATGATGTTTCTAAAGTCAGCCAACCAAGGTACCACATCGGTGCTGACCTATGGATTTTCCTGTAGGAAGCTCTTGTTGTCAAAGTCCCATGCAGCCTGTGCTTCTTAGGAAATTCATGCTACTCAGTGTTTATTTCTCCATCTTGCCTCATCTTTGGTTAGCTATCTTCCTAACACATAATCTTCACATGCCCCAGGTTTGCTAGGTAAGGAACTGGTAGGCAGAGTTGATGTCATCTTTGAGGAGTCTGCACCCAGCTCTTAGAGTGAGGATGCCCTCTTCCTCGCCCTCTCCCTCTCCTCTCTCTCTGTAGTCCATATGGGTGAAGTCTGCAGTCTTCAACAGGTTGTGGACCTTTCCTGCCTAGAATCTTCATGGACAGCAGGCCTTCACATTATTATAAAGACGTTTTTCTGCTAGAATGACCAAACTGATTCAAGGCCATTACTGTTTAAACCCTCAAACTCGATATCATGTGCCTTTCACTTATGATTTTGTTTCATGATTCTGTATTTACTAGATAGATACTCATCTTCTTTTTGTCTACAAAACACAAAACAAGTTGTAACTATGGAGACTCAAACAAAAACAAACAAGCAAACAAACACCAGACATGGAATGTGGCTTGGGCTGAAAATGGTATGGAATGTCTGAAGTAAAAGCTGGCCAAGGTAGATTTGGTTTCTAACACCTGATGGATTGCCAGCTCACTCTGGGATTGTGGCTGAGTCACTCCATGCCCTTACTGCATTTTCTATCTTGTAACATGAGGATAATATATATTTATTCCTTCAGGTTTCAAGGATGGAAATAAGATTATATGCTCAGGGCTTTACCAACCATTAACTGAGCATCTTTTACATGTTGAACACTGTGCTGAACTCTAGAGATAGAATGTAAGACATGTTCTCATTCCATGATTTCTCAGATTGATCAGGTGCCTTTTCATAAGAAACTTCCAATTTGGACACATTATAGAGAAATATTTTGTAAGTTAATGCTAAAGCTCCTAGAAGAAAGGCTTCTGTGGTCTGATAAACTCAGGAAGACCATATTCATGATCTCTGCAAAACCAGAGTTGTGGCTTATGCCTAGGTGTCCCCCCAAAGCCTAACACAGTCATATGTGGGGAATTTTTTAGAGGTGGCTAAATGTAGTGATTGATTGATTCAAGGTGCAATGGTAGGATCAAGGGTGCTAAAATTAAGGGTGAATGGCTACTAAATCAAGCCACTGATTGCTTTGGCACAGCCCTAATCCCAGTAGTCTAGATGGAACATAAAAGAGGTAGAAAAAACGTGTTAAGGTCTCTTGTTTTGCTACCTCCTGGCCTCTGTGAAATGCTTTCCTTTGTGCACCCTGCCTCGGAGTCTGCCAATTATGGACTGAAGTCTTTATAAACTGTCAGCTATACAAACTTTTTCCTTTCTAAATTTCGGATATTTTGTCTCAGTAATAAGTGAAAAGAAACTAAGGCAGAATTTAGTACCAGAGAAGTGGGGTTGTTGCTATGACTCTACTTGGCCATGTGGCTTGGGAGTGTTGAGGCCAGGCTTGTGGGAAGAGTTTGCAAAGGTTCAAAGATGCTGACTGGAAAAGCAGGGTTGGAACACTCCAGGCTGTACATGGCGGAGAGCCTGCCCAGGGCTCAGAAGACCAGAGAGCTGATAGAAATTCTGCTAGTAAAGATCAGGCTCAGGAAGTTTCTGTTTTGAAGAAGGAAGGCATTAGCTTTTGGACTCTAGATAATATGTGTTATGCCTTAGCAGGAAGTTTGTATGCATTTTGCTTATGTCTGGAGACTTTGTCTGAGTCTAGGGACAGCAAACCAACTAATCTTTCAGAAGAAATTTCAAGGCAGTCTAATGATGAGGTAGTGGTATGGTTACTACTGGTGGCTTTTAGCCATATTTATGTTAAGAGTAAAGAAGAAAGAGTCAAGAAGAATGATTTAAAATGTTGTGGCTTCGATCAGAAAGGAAATTACACTACAGTTGTGGCCTGCAAGATGGAACAGCAGAGAAATTGTTCACTGAAAAGACTAGCATAGCCAAGTATTTCAGAAGAAGGCAACAGAAAAGATGGCCTGAGGACATCACAAGAACCATCGGGACTCCAGCTTTTGCAGCTTCAGAGTTGCAAAGGTGAAAGACTTCAGTGTGAGGAGATATCCCTGGAACACCATGTCCAAATGTTGGTGGCCTAGAGACTTCACTCTTTGGGATTGAGTTCAGAGTGCTCAGCACCCTAGTCACTTGACCCATACCGCCTAGAGAGAAGGAAGTTTGGCTATTGCTATAGCTGGTGCTAGACCTTAATATCATCCATGTGGCATTTGCTTTAGGTGGATTCCGAGTGGAAGAGTTGTGGGGTCAGGAAGGCTTCCACTCAGATTTCAGAAGAAAGCCTGGGAGGCCAGGCCGTGTGCCTCTAAGAGGACAGCAGGTGAAGCTGTGAGTGAGAAGCTGGAGCTTCTTTGGAGACCCCAGAAGTTTGGAACAGCCAGGAAGGTGGATTATCTGAGGAAAACCATACAGAGGGAGCAGTGCTGCCCTAAAGGAGAAGCCATGGGAGCTACAACCATGAGAAGTGCTGTAGGGGTGGAGCCGTCTAAACCGTGTGAAGTTCCTATCTTGCCACAGATTGCTTTGGATGCTGGATATGGAACTGTAGGACTTAGTGTTTGCTCTGCTGGATGTTAGACTTGCTTTGGTCTCATTCCATTGTAACCATTTATACCTTTTAGAAGGGTAATGTTTATCTTGTGCCATTTTATGTGGGAAGTGCTTAGTTTTCTTTCATTTGTACAGGCGCTCACAGGTGAGAGTTTGCCTTACATTTCGGAGGAGACTTCGGACTTGGACTTTTCAGTAGTGCTGAAACTGTTAGGGCTTTGGCAACTCTTGGAGATGGACTAAATGCCTTTTACATGAAGGGACCTGCATGAGTCTTTGGGAGTCAATGTCATGGCTTATATGTAGATGTCCCCCAAGGCCTCATGGAATCATATGTGGGGCTTTTTCAGAGGAGGCTGAGTCTCCAGTGTGTGATTGATGCATCGTGTAATGCTTGCAACGCTGGTGAGGGTGCTGGAACTCAGGGTGGGTGATCACTGAATCAACCCTCTGATTGCTTTGCTAGTACCCTAGTCCCAGTAGCCTGTATTCAATACAAGGAATAGAAAGAGTCATGTCTTTCTCTTTCTTTGCATTTTCTGTCACCTGCTTACTACCATGAGCTAGTTCTCTTCTGTGTTGCCCCTCTGACAAGCCCCACCCTACCTAGGAGCCAGAAGATTATGGACTAGAACTTCTACAAATCCTGTAGTTAAGGAAATATTTTTTCTCTTGGGTGTTGGGTGTTTTGTTTCAGGAATGACAGAAAAGAAATGAAGTCACCCACACTTAGATTTTTTACAATGAACATGAGATAGTAAAAGATGTGATAAATCGAGTAGTAAAGAATCGTGGTGGATCCACTTTGTTCTGATCTGTCCCAGGGTTACAGGAAGCATTAAAAATTTTATCACCTGCTATCACCTGGAGGAATGCCTTGTTTGTGCAACTCTCTTTTGTGAATATTAAAAGTACATATGACCTTGTACATACTTGAGGAATTGCACTCATCCACTGGATTATGTTGCTTGCACACATATTTATGCCCTTCACTAATCTGTGAGCTTCTTCAATAGGATCCCTGCTTTTATATTTGTACCTCCATTGTTTGGTGGGAAGAACGCCCTGGATCTTAGTAGATATTCAACAAACACCGAATAAATGTATGAAATTGGGCATTCATATTATACAAATGTGAGTGATTGCCTGATGGGCTAAGGTTCTGGATGGCAGTGATTAAAATTTCTTAATCTGCTTTATACAACATGCAATTTAACTCATCTCTATAACAATTAAATTTTTCTTATAAGGAGAAAAGCTTAAAAACTATGTCTCAATTTGGAAATAGGGTAACTTTCAATGAGAAAATAATTATTCTCTAGGTTTAAAAGCTGTTTATTAAGCCCCAGTATTTTGAACAAATTTACCAAAGTGGGGAAAAATATGCTTTTAAGAGCTTCAAATGGATTCAGCTAAGAAGTAATATAGATTTTTCCTGGAAACGGGAGTCTAAGGTTATGGAAGAATTGTAACCAGTAGATTAAACATTTATTGGAATGGAGGTCAGGACAGATGGATGAGTCTTTCTGAGCAGGATATTTCTGACAGGGGAGCAGGGAAGGAAGAAAAGGGCACAGGGGCTCTGTCCTGGTTGAGTTTGAGCTTTAGCAAGGGCACAGAGGTAGAGGTGCTGGTAGTGTTGTACTCTTCCTGGAGGAAGGAACTGGTAAGCATAGAACTTGCATGGGAAGGGTTTCTCACACTTGGCGGTCTGACATTGTGCAGTCTCCTTCCCAGTGCTGGTGGTGGAGCCAGCAGGTAGAAATGGCAGGGCTCAGGTTTCCCTGTTAGTGCTATCTGGAAGAAATAGGGTACAATTGGCCCAGACTGGGTAAAAGAACAATTGAGCACCATTGGAGTGGAGAACTTGGTGTTGTGAAAGTTCTTTCTTTTTAATCTTGAAAACAGTTCTTGTCCTTATACATTAAACTTCAAAGAAAATTGATAAAGAGCAAAATAATTACAATGTGACTGAAAGAGACTGTAAGCTTTCATCTGAGTTCAATGGTAAATATTTTCATATATTTACAGAAGCATAGATAATATATGTTATTATAATTACCCATTTTAAGCTTGTATAATGTAAGCGTATTTCTGGAACATTGCCTACTTGTCTGAATAGCTTTACTGGCCACATGATATTCTATTGCATGTTTGCATCCTTTAAGCAGTTTCAGTAATTGGATATCCAGGTTATTTTCAGTTTTCACCATTATACACAACACTGGAATAGGTTTTCTTTTATCTAAACCTTGCCCATGCCCATAATTATTTATTTGGATCAATTTCAGGAAGCAGAATTATTAGTTCAAAGATAATGATTTTGATACACATTGTCAAGTTGACCTTTGGAAAGGTTGTATCAATTTTCATAACTGCTTCCTAGAAAAAAGTCAATACTGTTTATCATTGAAAAGATTTGCCAATTTGATAGACAAAGTGGTGTTTGCTTGTTTTAATTTGCACTCATTGGTGATAATGGAGGTTGATTTTTTAAAAAAGTATTTAAAAATAATTTAATGGGGTTGGACTGTAGCTCAGAGATGGAACATTTGCACCCCATGTGCAAGATGCTGGGTTTGATCCCTAGTATCATAAAACAGTTTATTATTGACCATTTATAATTCTCTCAATTGATTTTGGAACCTTTGCCTACTTTTATTTAGAGTGTTCTTTTAGTGATTTGTACCACGTCTTTATAGGTGAACATTATAAATCACTTTTTTTTTTTCATCTTTTTGAAACAGGATCTCGCTATGCAGTTCAGGCTGATCTTGAGCTCACTTTCGTAGCCCAGGCTGGTCTCGAACTTGCACTGATCTTCCTGTCTCAGCCTCTCAAGTCCTGGGATTACAGGCATGCACCACCACGCCCGGCAAATCACTTAATTTTTAACCAGGCGTGGTAGCTCACACCTGTTACCATTACTGTGTGTGTGTGTGGGGGGGGGGGTGGTAGAGACAGGAAAATTGCTTGTTGGAGCTTGGGCTGGCTAAGCTATTGATTTATAGATATCCTTTATCAGAATAAAATCTTAAAAAAGGTTAGAGATACAGTTCATTGTGAATGCTGTGGGTTCAATCCCCAGCCCTGCAAAACAAATCAAAAAACAAAAACAAAAAGTCAGAAAACTCCCACAAAAAACCAAAATAAAGACCAAAACCCAAACTGAAAAACAACTAAAAACTCCTACTTCTTTAAAAGCACTTTAATTCTTACGTAGTAGCTCACGAATACTTCGCTTGTAGGAGTGGCCACGTGGCTCTCCTTCCCCTCTCTTCCGCATCCTGTGCTACAGATTGGTGCTGAAGGTCTGGCTGGTCAGAACCGGAAGTTCCGGCTCCTCACTGTTGGCGCCACAGGTGGGAGAGCTCCCCTCTCAGTCGGCAAACCATGGATCCTCAGGTGAGGACAGTGGCTTTCAACTGATTAACTCTCCCTTTGTGTGAATTTTCAGAGAGGGACAAGTTTTAGAGTTCAGACTCTCCTTAGGAGCGGCCACATCTTTCACAATGGAAGCCAGGATAAATATAAACTTTATTTTTTATTTTTAGGAGAAATCCACTTTTAATTGAAAAATAAAGCCTTATACTTCAAATAAGACTGTGTGAAATAACGAAAACAGTAATTTGTTGAGAAAGCTTTCCTAAATAGCTTGCAAAATTTAGGTATTTAAGTATTAACAGTTTCCTGCTTTATCCTGACTCGACTTAAAGCAATATTAAAAATAAGGACTTTTTCCATAAATTGCTATGAATTAAATCTGTAATCTACCATCCCTATTCCTAACCCGCTGACAAAAGGAGGGGAAATTTTAAACAATTATTCCCATACTGAGAAGTTCTCATAGAAAAGCAAATCAAGTCACTCATGAGACAGCTTTTATGAAATACACCAGGCTACAAAACAGATAATTCATTCACAAAATTTCAAACTGCAACTTGACAAGAAGATCTCTACTATAATTTTTCTTTAGACAGTGTTGGAAATTTCAAGGTGGTTTAAATTGAGACAATGGACACATTAAGCATCAAAAGAAATTACTGAAGTTATTGCTTTAAACTGGAAAAAAAAACTATGGTCAAAGTCTCTTTTTAAAGAGTTCTTTGTACAGCTGTTCTTAAAATTACTCATGCAGCTGCAGACAGAATGTTTAAGCACATAGTAAACATCAGTTGAGAATGAAAGAACAAAGGCATTAAGATGTGTGACTTTTTGTGTTATTAATACTATCTATAAATAAACTCATTCCTGTTTGACTAAAAAAGGTTTTTATAACACTCCACTTTCAAAATTAACTTTTACTAGACAAGAATAAAAACTTTTAAATTTGGCAGTCTGGTTGACTCCATTGGACAGGGACACTCTTGTGAGATGTGAAAGTGTTTTACACAAGAGCAGATCTTGCTGCTTCTCAGTGGAGAAGGTGTAAAGAACACTCGTCAGGCAGTTGCAGCATGTAAGCAGTTGTCACCAATTTTTTGGGTGTCCTTAAACTCACTTATGTAGCTCAGAGTGGCCTGAAATTCATGGTGATCCTCCTGCCTCAGCCTCCTCAGTGCTTGGATTATAGGCATATACTACCATGCCTGGATGCATTGATATTTTAAAGAGTATCTCTGCTGATGCTTTATTGCATTGTAAATACATTAGCATGCATCACTAACTAATTAAAAAACCTTTCCATGCCTGTGTGGTGACACACACCTGTAATCCCAGGACTCTCAGAGGCTGAGGCAGGACTCCAAGTCTGAGTTGTACATAAAATATTGAGTAAGATCCCATCTCTGAGAAGTGGTGGAGATCTAGCTCAGAGTGTAGGCTCTGGGTTTGAGCCCTGGAACAATTAAAAAAAGCAAATAACTTTATAAACATAATCAGTAAGATTTATCATACCTAATACAACCAATAATTTTCTGTTATGTAAACGCTAGCTATATTATAGACTCTCTGAGTCTCTCCAAGATACTGTTTGGCTTTGGATTTGTCTAATTCAGAATCGGGACAGGTCTATCCATGTATCTGCCTGTGATATCTCTCATGTTCTTTGATTAAAGCATCTCCTCTCCTGGTCTCTTTCATGTTATTGATTCATTGGATAAATGGGGTCATTAGCCTTGAAATTGTTCCAGTTTTTCGGTTGTGGTGTTGTTTGATTGCTTTCCTTTTTTGTAGTTTCTTCCCTTATTTGTACTCAGGACCAGGAGGCTGATTAGATGCAAGCTCAGTAATTTTAGGTGAAACTGTTCATTCTGCAGGTGTCGTGTGTCCTTCCCGGAACTGCGTCTCACCATGGCCTCACACTTCACCATCCCACCTTATGGAAGCTGTGAGCAATTAGTGATTAAGGAGCAGGCCACATGGGCTTCCTGCCACTAAGTTCCCCACTGCCATTTCACCTAGTGATTTTGGCATTTACTTGGGTATTTTGTCTGGATCTGTCATTCCATTATGAGTTGTAGAATGAACCTTATTAATTCTTCTGCAATGATTAGTTAAACGATTTTTCTTTTCTACATGAAGGATTGAACTCAGAGTCTTTGAATTGCCCTTTATGTCCAGGCTTTTAACTTTTTTCTTTGTTTTTGATAAGGTCTCATTAAATCGTTAAATTGCCCATGCTGGGCTTGCACTGGTGATCCTCTTGCCTCAGCCCCCCATGAGTGCTGGCACTACAGGTGTGTGCCTCCAGGCTGCACTTGAAACTATTTTAAGAATTACTATTCTCTTCGATTATTTGGTTCTATAATTCATGCAGGAAGGAAAGGTGTACTGAAGAATGAAGATTCTTACCCACTATTTGTCAAGTTTCAGTAATGAGTTCATGGGCTAAGAAAATTGAAGTAGAGGCTGATGAGTGCTTTTTTTTTTTTTTTCTTTCTTTAGTATCATTACTAACTCTTAGATTTTAAAAATATCTGTAATATGCTTCAATTCATTGCTGTCACTATTCTTTTTGATGTTAAAATTGTTCCAGCGTTGGCCAGAGGGAGCCATTCTTGGTGGTTCTTGTATCTTTTTGACACCATCCTGCTAGCCTTTGATGTCCTATATATTTTAAGATATAACCCACCTTACTGCCAGTGCTTAATGCAAAAATTGGAGTTATTCCACCTCATTGAATCTGGCCTCTTTGTAAGGCATGTTAAGCTTCACTTTCTTGAGAATGAAATTCTTCTCAGACTCAGATGTTGCTGAAAAATGACTTCAGGTACCAAGCAGGCACTCAATCACTGCGCATCGTTGAATTCAATTCTGCTTTGTAGCACCAGGTATTCCATGTGCTAATGTAAACAGTAAATGGACCCAGGGTAATTTAACTCATTTCCATGTGTCCCTACGCTCACATGAATCACTGTATCTTTAGAAAGGAACTTAAGCCCATACCTATCAAGCTGAGAAATATCCGTGCAATTGTTTCTGTCGTTTGGTGCATTAGCATTCTTCTCACAGTGTTTTGCTTATATAAATTTAGCAAGATGAAAGCTTGATGCTGAGAGAAGACTTTGGACAGATTTCGTTACCTTAGCAACCTTGCCCCGGACTTCCGTGGCCCTGACTCAGCTACAAAGTCCTTCACTGGCTAACGAGGTGCTCTTAATGACAGCAGGCTGAAACTCGGGCCTGCTGGTAGAATGGCTTCTTATCTGGACAGTAACCTTTGGAGGGATATTAGCTTTATCAGATTTGCAAAAGAATCCAAATATTGAATGCAGTTCCACTAATAACTATATTCATAAGGCCATCATGCTTAAGTGCTTCTGGGAAAGCATTAGTAACAGGAAATTAAGTGTTACAGAATAATTGCTAACCTCACTGCATAACATAGAAGCTGGCCACCCAGTGATTTTGTGTTGGTAGCAGTCATTAGAAGCTACTATCCTATATAATTGAAAAATTGTTTGTATAAAGGAAATATTGTCACTGCCTCATTAATCCCAACATTTAATCATCTTAGAAAAATCTGAATGCCCTTTTGAGGTTCAAAATTGCATATCTATATAATTACATATATATATATATATATATATATATATATATATATATATATATTCTCTAGGTCATTTCATTACTTAAAAATTCAATTCATAGCTGCCAAAGGATTTATCATAGGAATTTTCTTTCAGGTGTGGCTTCTAGAAACTCTCTGAATAAAATCACAATTAGTTAATTGTTAATTTATTTATTCCTGACCTGCCATTTGCTAGGTGTTCTGGTGGGGTATAGTAGTGTGACAGCCCATAAATAAAATTCAGTCCCTGCATTTTGCATGTATTGTGCTGTGGTAGGAAATGTTTAGCTGTTAAATATCATCCAACAAACAGGTCTTGAGCACTTGGGGTTTTAAATCCATTGGTGTCCCACAGACAGCTCTTTGGCACACAACCAAATGACTGTGGAACATGTTTATGAGCAGGTGACCGCTCTGATTAGTTGGATCCATGCTGTGTCATTAAAGAGTTTGGAAATGGATCTTTTGTACATTCAACCATTAGAGTAGTGATTACATTTTATTTCTAAGACATTTAGATACTTTCAATAAATTTTACCATCTTTTATAAATGAACCAAAGACTCATCATTAAAAAGAATATTTTGGAATATAAGGAATCTCATAGTTTTAGTGCAAAATACAAATTCTTACATAGGTAAAGAAGAAATTGTTGATAAAATAAGACTTCTGTTTAGTGTGTTCTAAGGAAACTGTCTTCTTGGAAGACCTCTTTATTTTAGGTTTCACTGTTGGTTCAAGTTGGGATTTACTGTGAAGTGCATGGTTACATCTTTTGCAAATTCGTATGTTGAAGCCCTGGCTTCCGAAGTTGTACTACTAGGAAGGGAGGCTTTTGGGATATGCTTATGTATAGATGAGATCATAAGGAGGGAGCTCCTGTGAAAGAGTGCCCTTATAAGATGCTGAAATACATGGGAACTTCTCTCTTCACAATGTGAGCATATAGCAAGATGGCACTAATGGACACACATCTTTGGAGCTTATTAGTTTAGGTCAGGAGCCCATGTCCACCACAGGAAATTATACTTCCTTGTTCACTGCTAAACACACATTTATGAAGCCTGTGCATGTGCCAATGTGCTATGGATTGCATTCCCATGGTAAGTCACAGGTACTATTCTAGCCAAAAACAGCCAAGCAGAAAAGATGAGTTTATGTGCATAGAACAGATGGATGATAATATTAAGGTCTAAGGCTTTTTTTATTAAGGTTTAAACAAGAAAAATTCAGGGAAACCTTACTTCTATTTTCTTTCTTTAACATTTTTTATTTTTATTTTTTGGCAGTTTCTAAACACGTTAGTAGTACATTTCAATATTTGATACAATGCATATTGTTGTTCTCTTATTAGTTATACAGAGCCTAGGGTGTAGGTGTTATAGTTTTTCAAATCGTTATTGGTACAACCAAATTTTTTCTCA
>PVKN010030328.1:0-12654 GCA_004027915.1 Capromys pilorides
TTTGTGGCTGGCTCAGCCTGCCCTGGTGGTGGGGCTGGCGCAGCATGTGGTGCTGGGGATCGAACCGCAGTCCCTGCAGTTGCCTGAGCTTTCCTACGCAGGCGCTTTAGACCACTGAACCATCTCGCCGGCCCTTTTTTTTTTTTTTTAAATATTTTTATTTTATTTTATTTATTTATTTGTTTGCTTGTTCCCTTTTTTTTATTTTTTAGAAAACTTTATTTATATTACAGCCGGCTCAGCCTGCCCTGGGGGTGGGGCTGGTGCAGCATGTGGTGCTGGGGATCAAACCATGGTCCTTCTAGTTCCTAAGTTTTCCTAAGCAGGTGCTTTAGACCGCTGAACCATCTTGCCGGCCCTGTTTTGATTTTTGAGACAGGATTTCTGATGCAGTTCAGGATAGCTCTGAACTGACTATGTAGCTCATGTTCGCCTTGAATTCACAGCAATCTTCCTGCCTTAGCCTCCTCAGTGCTGGGATTACAGACGTCTGCCACCCTGCCCAGTTTACAATTCTAGTTGTGAAATAGTTTCATAATCAGGGCCAGGGAGGTAGCTGAGAGGCCTGAGCACTTGCCTGGCAAGGGCAAGGTTCTGAGTTTGATCCCCAGTACTGCCAAAAAAAAAAATAATAATAATTCATAATTACTGTCCTCTGCATTGTTTTGTCTCTAGGAGTTAGGCAGAGCGTGCGTGGGTGCAGCAAAATTATTAAACAGCTCTTTCCCAATATGTGAGGGTCAAACAACTTTCTAAGAATTTGCTATTGTTTCCCATCTTCAAAGCACGGGGAAAATAGGCATTCTTTTTAGCCAAACTTCATTTGCGTAGCCTCTCAAGGTGTTTCAGAGTAGGGTGCTTCTTTCTGGACAGTGAGGGAAGATCTATCTGGCCAGACTAGCCACCATTACTGACGTGCATCTCACGCTCTCTGGAATCTCATACTTGTGATTCTTTTTGTTTTTTACGGAACCAAGGATTGAACTCAGGGCCCTGCACTTGCCAGGCAGGCACTTGTGCCCCTGAGCTATCTCCCCAGCCCCTTCACACCTCTTAATTCTAACATGTTTTTCCAAAGCTGTAATTATTTCTAACTACAACAGTCTTTTTTTGTGTGTATTTTAGGGAAGAGTCTATAGGGTGTTTAGGATCTCACTACTAGATTGGACTCATAGTGATCTGCCTGTTTACAGCCTCTGAAGAGCTGGGATTACAGGCACAGTCTACCATGCCCAGTTTTAATTGCCATCTCAGCACACCTGGCAGTGGGGCCAGCATGGCAGGCCCAGGGATTGAACCCCAGGCCCCTGTGCCTGCAGGCGCTTTAATCTGCTGAGCTATTTGGCCAGCCCTTACAACAGTCATGTTTAAGTCGTGCGTGGTGGCATGTGCCTGTAATCCCAGCACTTGGGAGGCTGAGGCAGGAGGATCGGTGTGAGTTTGAGACCAGCCTGGGCTACGAAAGTCTCAAGGCCAGCCTGAACTGCATAGTGAGACCCTGTCTTAAAAAGACAAAAAACAAAGCAAAACAGTAACAGTCATGTTTAAAGAAGAAAGCACTACTCGCAAAATTAAAGCAACGGTCGAGGCCTGAACAACTGCTTGTCAATTTTCGAAAGAAAGTGAGAAAAAAAATATCAAAAGGAAAATTGGAAGCCACTGGAGCATCTCCTGCCAGTGAGAAGCATCACTCCTGGAGACAAGAGCGGCACATCCCGCCCAGCACAGCCCTGCCTGGGGAGCCTCCTGTTTTAGCCTCCCAAGTGCTGGGTCCCCAGGACATCGGCGCTGTCTACCTCGTCACCAAATGATCTTCCGTAGCCTGTCTCCTAGAGACTAAACAATGCAGAGGAAAGGATTAATTGTAAAACTTTTTTCGTGTGTATGGTACTAGGGGTCAAGTTTCACTCAAAATCCACACTAAAATTTTTGTGTGTTTCTATCACAGACTAGAACCTGTATCTAAGCCAGGCATAGTGGCGCACGCCTGTAATCCCAGCACTTGGGAGGCTGAGGCAGGAGGAGTTGGAAACCAGCCTGGGCTACAAAAGTGAGCTCAAGGCCAGCCTGAACTGCATAGTGAGACCCTGTCTCAAAACACACACACACACACACACACACACACACACACACACAAAACAACACAAAAACAAAACGAAACACCTGTAGCCATCCTGCCGCCACCGCGACTTATACCTGAGCCAAAGGACACACAAAGTAATGAGAATCTCCTGTACAAGTACGTTTGGCCTAGGAGCGGGAGGGGCTCCAGGAGAACGAGGGGTCGCCCTTCAACTGAATATATTCCTCATCTAAGATGACATCCCTGCTTTTGGTGTTCATAAACTTTGATTTCATAGAGTCCCCTAAAAGATTCGTAGTTGTTGGGATGGAGGGCAATGTTGACATAATTTGGGTTTATTTCCTAATCTTTACTAGAGAGCTATCTCATAGGAAAGTATAAGATGAGAGGAAGAGGTCCGCTAAGATCAGAAAAGGAGGCCTTTTCCTCTTGTGCTCACGGAGTTGCTGAGACAGTCTGCCCCTCAGCTGTCCCCTCAGCCTGGGAAGGCGGGGGCGGGGCACCTCAAGAGCTCAGATGCCTCCCGCTAGTGGCAGATCAAACCTGAACGGAAACTGAGACAGAGCAGTGTCAGCACTGCCCTCTAGACTGCAGTGGGGGATCAAGACAGACCGGCCCAGAGAAGCCCGTCCTCCAGGTCTTATGAGTTGGCTGCCATGCTGGGCATGGTGGCGCGCACGCCTGCGATCCCAGCACTCACAAGGCTGAGGCGGGAGGACGGTTGCGAGTTCAAGACCAACCTGGGCTACAAAGTGAGCTCAAGGCCAGCCAGACCTGCACAATGAGACCCTATCTCAAAAAGATAAAAGAAAACAATGCAATGGCTGCTAACCTATTGCTTTTTTTAGATAATGTATTTACTGCAGGGTCTCACTATACAGATCAGATGCGTGGTGATCCTCCTGTTTTCAGCCTCCCAAGCACTGGAATTAATAGGTGTGCACCACCACACCCAGTCTCAGTCACTCATCAGCCCTGGGGGCAGGGCTGGCATGGCATGCTGGGATTGAACCTGGTACCTTCCCTTGCCTAGGCAGGTGCTTTAGTCCCGGTGAGCTACCTGGCCAGCCCAACCTACTGCTTTGTATTGGTACATGGACTCATGATTAATGAATAGGCATACATAGTTCATAAACACAAGCAGTATTGGGGATAGAACCCAGGTCCTTGCACTTGCCAGGAAGGCACTTAAGCCACTGAGCCATCTCCCCAGCCCCCTAAATATTAACCTGATTTCATAAAAGACCCACTTTATAGACTTTCATAAATTTACATTTCAGTTAGTATCACAGTCCACTAGAGGGCGCTCTATCATGACTTTTCCCTAGCTCTGTTTAATAAATCCAATGAAAAACTGGGTTTGGTGGCACAGATCTCAGCACTAAGGAGGCTGAAGTAGGAGGATCATTGTGAGTTTGAGACCAGCCTGGGCTGCAAAGTGAGTTCAAGGCCAACCTGAACTGTGTAGTAAGACCCGGTCTGTAATAGACCAAAGATATAACAATAATAATAATAATAATAATAATAATAATAATAATAATAATAAAATAAAAGTCTAACAGGTCTAACATTACTTTTCTTAGTGGAGTTGTCTAACAGGTCTAGCAAGAAGCACCGACAAATTTAACAACTAGCAAGTGTAAATGCAGCATATTCAAAACCAGGCACACCAGCTTTTGCTTGCAAAAGTAAAATATCAAAGAAACATCATACTCTAGCCATGTTCTCAATTTAAATTTATCATCTTTTTAAAAATTTTTTTTGTCTTTTTTTTTTCTTTTTGAGACAGGGTCTCACTTGTAGCAGTTCAGGCTGGCGTTGAGCTCACTTTTGTAGCCCAGGCTGGTCTCAAACTCGCACTGATCCTCCTGCCTCAGCCTCCCAAGTGCTGGGATTATAGGCCTACGCCCCCACACCAGGCTACAAAGAAACTTTATTATTATTATTATTATTTTTTTCCAGTACCAGGTATCAAACTCAGGACCTTGCGCTTGCCAGGCAAGCACTTATTCCACTGAGCTATATCCCTGTCTCTAAATTTATCATCATTTTAATGAAAAGCAATGCATTAAAAAGACAAGGCATAGGGGCCGGTGAGATGGCGCAGTGGTCTAAGCGCCTGCCTCGGCAAGCTTAGGCAACCACAGGGTCCACAGTTCAATTCGCAGCACCACATGCTGTGCCAGCCCTGCGCCCAGGGCAGGCTGAGCCGGCCATAATATAAAAAGATAAATAAAATATGACTTAAAAAAAAAAAAGACGAGGCATAAAAACTCAAGGAATAAACCAGGAGAACAATTTCTGATTACCTAGAGGAGCCACAATCCAGAGTCCATGAAGCAAAAGCAAACTCTTACTTTTTTCTGATTAACTCAGTGGGATCTCCAAAGGATATAGGGGAAATAAATATCATTCTCAACCTACTAGACATCAGCTACTCCAAGTTCAAGTTCCCCAGAGCCAAAGAATGAATTCTAAGAGCAACAAAGGGTAAGAACAGAAAACATTTACTGATGGAGGAGAAAGATATAGCTCCTAAGAGACAGGAGGAGACCTGAAAAATGGGCTGCCATGGGCCCCACTTTACAGAGAAAAATCACGAGATTGAGTACAGCACAGGACAAAATTATGATTAACCAACCAGATGATAAGTTGAACCATTTGAATAATCCTGGCTTAATGGGGAATTAGGTTGCATAGTAAGTGTACCTGGAAAGGACAAGGACCTGCCTGGTGTGGGGGTGCACACCTGTAATACCAGCACTCAGAAGGCTGAGGCAGGAGGATCACTGGGAATTTAAGGTCAGCCTACAAAGTGAGCTCAAGGCCAGCGTAAACTGCCCAGTGTAAATACATAAGCGAACTGCACAGTGAGAACTTGTCTCAAAAAAGAAAACCACTTAAAACTGTGGCTGTTAGAGGTCAGGCTTCAAGGGAAAACAAAAATGATTACCCGTCCATGCCTCTCCAAGAAGGAGATAAACAGTAAATTAAGATTAACATCAGTTGAGCCAGGGAGATAGCTTCGTGGCACAAGTCCCTGCCTGGCAAGTGCAAGGTCGTGAGTTCAAACCCTGGTCACGCAAAAAAAAAAAAGTTCTGTTTAAAAAAAATAAGGGGCTGGGGGATAGCTCTGTGGCACAAGTACCTGCCTGGCAAGTGCAAGGTCATGAGTTTGAACCCCAGTCCTGCAAAAAATAAAAATAAAAATAATAAAAATGAAAAAAAAAAAAAAAAAAAAGATTAACATCAGTTGGGCTGGGGAGATAGCTCAGTAGAATAAGCACTTGCCTGGCAAGTGTAAGGGCCCGAGTTCAATTCTCAGTTCTGCAAAAAAAAAAGAAAACCAGCAGAAAGATGAACATCAGTTACCCTGGTGGGCACACAGCACCTCCTAATTCATTCCTTCCTGGAAAGGTCTTTGTTCTCTTATTTTTTTGTTTTGTTTTTTTTTAACTTTTAAACTTTATTTATATTATGGCCAGCTCAGCCTGCCCAGGGGGTGGGGCTGGTGCAAGATGTGGTGCCGGAATCGAACCACAGTCCTTGAGGTTGCCTAAGCTTGCCTAAGCAGGCGCTTTAGACCGCTGAGCTATCTCGCCGGCCCTTGGTTGTTGTTTTTTTTTTAAGTTGAGAATTAATTAATTTATTTATTTATTTATTTTTGCCTCTCAGCCCACCTTGAGGGTGGGGCTGGTGCAACATGTGGTGCCAGGGATCAAACCACAATCCCCTGAACCTGCCTGAGCTTGCCTAAGCAGGCGCTTTAGACCGCTGAGCTATCTTGCTGGCCCTGTTGTCTTGTTTTTATTTATTTTATTCATTTATTTATCTATTTTTCTCTTTTTAAGACAAGGTCTCGCTATGCAGTTCAGGCTGGCCTTGAGCTCACTTTTGTAGCCCAGGCTGGTCTTGAACTCACATTGACCGATCCTCCTGCCTCAGCCTCCCAAGTGCTGGAACTACAGATGTGCACCACCATGCCCGGCAACTGCCAATAATATTTTTCCCTAACTTAGCTGTCTACAATAGAAGAACACTGAGGCAGTTGAGTGAAAGGGTTGCAAGAGGTCTGGGCAGTCTGTGTGCATGCGTGTGTGTGAAGAATAGGTTTTTCTTGCTTGAGGCACACGGAGGGCATCAGGTAAGGGGGCTGTCCTGACAAGAAATGGTTTATGCTTGCCGTGACCTACACGGCTCTTGATGGTCCCAGGGGGAAATGGGGCATTTAGAAAATAAAGACGAGATGAAAGCTGAGACCAGGTGGGGGCCTCTTCCAGGACAGGAGAACTGGACAGTAAATGCCTGTAAGGGCATTTATTTGTACTTTTAATATAAGAGTTAGTTTCCTGTACACAGGGTTACCTAGCAACTAATGACTGGAATTATCTCAGGCAAGATAATTTCTCAGGACTGAGGCAGCTTGATTGCTTTAGGTACTCTGCCCTTGTCTTGCTTCCGCCCTCTGACCAATTTCCAGCTTCAGGCACTCCCTATATACACTGACACGTAAGCCTGTGGTGATCTCTGTACCCTAGCACAGGCGGGCGGTGGAGCCCAACGCCTCACAAATGCCTTGCACGGGCCAAGCTTCCCTAGGCCTGCCACTGAGCCGCAGCCCTGGTCTGCACACTGAGCCCACCTGGGCTGAGCGTGGGCTCCCCATGTGAGCTACATTCCCAGCCCCTCCCCTTTAAATTTTTTTTTTTTTTTTTGTATTACGGCCAGCTCAGCCTGCCCCTGGGGTGGGGCTAGTGCAGCATGTGGTGCCAACTGCAGAGATCGAACTGTGGTCCCTGCAGTTGCCTAAGATTGCCTAAGCAGGTGCTTTAGACCACTGAGCTATCTCGCTGGCCCTGTTTTTTTATTTTGACACCATCTTGCTAAATTGGTCAGGCTCATGACACGTGAGATATAAGCAAATGCACATAGCCCATGATTTTATTTAAATGGTAAAATAATGCTTTTTTTAAAAAATATTTGTTTGCTTGTTTGTTTCTTTACTTATTTTATGGCTGTCTCAGCCTGCCCTGGTGGTGGGGCTGGCACAGCATGTGGTGCTGGGGATTGAACCGCAGTCCTTGCAGTTGCCTGAGCTTTCCTAAGCAGGTGCTTTAGACCACTGAACCATCTCGCCAGCCCCAATAATGTTTAACAATTTATTTTTTTCCTTTTTGACACAGATTCTCTTTATTTAGTCCAGACTTTATAGCACAGGCTGGCTTCAAACCTTCATCAGTCCTGCCTCAGCCTCCTAAGTGCTGAGATTAAAGGCCTGCACCCCCACACATCCAGTTCACTATTTTAAAATCAAGCCACTATGAAAAAATATATTAGTCTTGGCACAGAAAATAGGCTGTACGTGTCAGTGCTTAGAGACAGCAAAAGCAGCAAAAGAGGAGGCTGAGGCAGGAGGATCAGTGCGAGTTCGAGACCAGCCTGGGCTACAAAAGTGAGCTCAAGGTCAGCCTGAACTGCATAGCGAGACCCTGTCTCTAAAAGAAAAAAAAAAAAAAAGCAAGAGCAAAAGTGGGGATAAGGGGCTGGGGAGATAGCGCCGAGGCACAAGTGCCTGCCTGGCAAGTGCAAGGTTGTGAGATCGAACCCCGGTCCCGCAAAAAAATAAAAAGAAGGGGGTGACAAACATGCTAGTTCCCTGCACAGGATGAGGATGTTTCCAAAGTACAAGAACCCTGGCCCCTGGTTGAGTCCCTTAGTTGAACTTCTAAACTTCTGGAAGAGATAGCTCAGTAGAATAAGCACTTGCCTGGCAAGCGCCAGGGCCTGAGTTCAATCCTCATTTCTGGAAAAAAAAAAAAGTTACCTAAATTTCTCAAGTTGATACAATGTGTCAGTGATTATTTTTTTCTGTCTCTGTCTCTGTCTCTGTCTCTGTCTCTGTCTCTGTCTCTGTCTGTCTGTCTGTCTGTCTGTCTGTCTGTGTCTGCCTGTGATGCAGGAAGAAAAAACTGATCTGGGGTGGGTGACCTCCAATAGGGAACCTCCAAATGATATAGGGAAAACCAATCCCCAACCTGAAAAGTACCTGGGATGAGTTCGTGTTCTCTAAAACCGAAGAATGAATTTTAGGAACAAACAGAGGTAATGAGCAGAACATATTTATTGAGGGAAAGAAAGCTCTTGTCCAAGAGAGGGACAGGAGGGGTGTCCCGAGTGGGTGTTCCCCAGAAGCTGTCGCTTCCAGGGACTTTGATAGAGGAGAAGTCATGGGAACTCGCTTAGGTGGGTATGAGGTGGGACAAAGACTATGGTCAACCAATGAGATCACAAGCACCATTGTTCACGTAACACTGATTAAAATCGGGATCCAATGGGAAGGCAAGTCATGTAGCAAGCGGGCAAGAACACCACCTATTGAGCTTGGGCTCGGGACTCTTTCCAGGCTATTTCAAGGTGATTGATACCTAGTTAGAGTATCAATCCCTGATGCCCATTGCTAGGGAAGTGTGTAGTTGCTTCTGTTTACTCTTGTCTTAAGATCTGGCTCAGTGGTCTAAAGTGCCTCCTTAGGCAAGCTTAGGCAACCCCAGGGACCGTGGTTTGATCCCCAGCCCCACATGCTGTGCCAGCTCCACCCTCAGGGAAGGCTGCCATAAAAATAAATAAATAAATAAATGAACAAACAAATAAATATTAAACAAAAAAAAGATCTGGCCCACAGCGGAGGAGTGTCTTTCTCTAGTTGGAAAGTCACATTGTCTTCCATGTCGTCCTTGAGGGACTGGCCCTGTCTGACTGCCTATAATATTTCTAATTCAGCTGCCTATGACACCTGCCTATCTGTCTCTTTCTTTCACATGCCCTTTTTTAAAAACTGTATTTGGTTCAGGGTCTGAGTGTATATGCAGCTCCGACTCACAGTGATCCTCCTATTTTCAGCCTCCCTGAGCCAGGATCATGGGTGTGTGCCACTACACTCGGTTTCAGGGGCCAGCTCAGCATGGGCCGGCTTGGCAGTTAGTACTGGGGATTGAACCTGGGTCCGTGCGCTTGCCAGGCAAGCGCTTAGACAGCAGAGCTATCTCCCAGCCCCCCCACTTTTTTTCTTTTTGAGACAGGGTCTTTCTATGCAGTTTAGACTGGCCTTGAGCTCACTTTGTAGCTGAGGCTGGTCTTGAACTTGAACTTGCAACGATTCTTCTGCCCTCAGCCTCCCAAGTGCTGGGATCAAAGGCATGTGCCACTATGCCCGGGCTTCATGCTTTCTATAAAAAGCAATTACAGAAAGAAGATAAAACAAAATTTAATAACAAAATAATAGGAGAATAACAATAGTTACTTCATTACATGTTATATTTAAAGAAGTTGCTAAGGAAAAAAGCAGATTTCAAGTTTGGTAGTTTACAACTCTCTTACTTAGCCAATAGTGCTTATTTTACTGTTTATTCCTGGATACTGACATCTGTATTGCAGGGAAACCCCAGCCCTGGAAGGGGACAAGGTCACTGTAAGATTGTCCTGCTACTGCTGCACAGAGCCAGCAAGGGAAGGGCTGCTTACCCCATGCCGGGCAGGCGTGTGACATGGACTCGTGTTTTCTTTCAAAGTGGTCCCTAGGGGCCGGGGACTTAACTTAGCAGCACAGCACCTGCTGGAAAGCATGAGGTCATGAATTTGATTCCCAGTGTATATATATAAAAAAGAAACAAACAAAATGGTCTTCAGGGTAGGAAAAGCAGAGTAGAAATTTCAAGAAATGCACACCCAATGGCTAGAAAAGGGAATCCACAACCTTTCGGAGTTCTTGTCTAAACTGTCTCCCTCTCAGCACCACGTGTTCTCTTTTTCTTTTCCTTTTGCTGCTTTTGAGGTGGAGTCTCACTGCGCAGTACAGGCTGGCCTTCAACTCACAGTGATCCTCCTGCCTCAGCCTCCCAAGTGCTGGATCACAGGTGTGCCCCATCACACAACTTCATGCCTTTGCAGATAAAAGATCAAGTAAAACACAAATATGGAAACTTTCTCGCCCTCTTCTAAATTAGTAATCTAGATTTTGTTTTGCAACTTGTAGAAAACAGTGTGGTGACTCTCGTAATGTTGTAGGCAGCTGAATTAGATAGAAATATTAGAGGCAGTCAGTCTGGGCCAGGCCCTCAGGAGACAGCACGGAAGAGAAGATACTTTGCAACTGTTAGAAAGATGGTTGCTCCTGCTGTGGGCCAGAGCTAGAGACCAAAGATTGAATAAGTTCTTACCTCTCTAAAGATAAGCTTGTGCGACTGATCATCTTTTTTCTTTCTTTTTTTTTTGTGGAACTGGGGATCAAACTCAGGACCTTGCACCTGCCAGGCAGGCACTTTGCCCCTGAGCCGTCTCCCCAGCCCCCATGATCACCTTGAGGAAGCCAGCAAGAGTCATTAATCCAAACACTACCAGCTGGCTACAGAATAAGTCCTGTTCTGTATTCATGCCCTCTTGCTATGTGACTCACTTTCCCATTCAGTCCTGAATTTAGTCAATTTTACCTGAGCAGTGGTACTTGTAACTTTACTGGTTGACCATAGTTTTGTCAGCCAACTCAGCAAGTTCCCATGTTCTCCACCTTAGACCTGCCTCACCACGTGTTTTTCAAACTTTTTTTTTTTTTTTTTTTGCGGAACCAGGGATTGAACTGAGGCCCTCGTGCTTGCCAAGGAAGCTCTTATTCTACTGAGCTATCTCCTCAGCCCCTCACCACATGTTTTTACTTTATAAAAATCCTTGGGAATGGTAGATTCCTGGGGCAACCCACTTGTTTCCCCCTTCTGGCCTTCTCAGACAGAAGCTTTCTTTCCCCCAATAAATATTCTGCTTTTGCTGGGGAGATAGTTTAGTGGCTTAAGTGGCTGCCTGGCAAGTGCAACATTCTGAGCTCAATCCCCAGTGCCAAAAAAAAGAAAAAGCAAATTGTGTCATTTATTTATTATTTTTTCTGGGGGTGGTATGAGGGATTGAACTGAAGACCTTGCACTTGCCAGGCAAGCACTTTTTCCACTGAGCTATCTCTCTGGCCCTGAAATTGGATCATTAAAAAAAAAACAAACATAAATATTCTGCTTTTAGCCTCTGTTTGTTCCCAAAATTCATTCTTGGGTTTTAGTGAGCACAACCTCGCCCCAGGTACCTTTCAGGTTGGGCATTTCAGTCCCCTCCATCAGTAAAGAGCTGATGCATCTCCAGTCCCAGCAAGGCATAGGAGACCAAAAGAGCCTGGTGGCTGCTTGGCTGCGTGCGGTGAGAAGAATGCGATCCTTGGAGGGCTCGGGATGCTTGCAGATCCCTACAGCCAGGAGAGCTTGTGCCACGTGAACTTCAGGCTTGAGCCGCTTTCTTGTGCCATGTGTGACCTAAATCTAAGCACTACCTTTTTTTTCCATTTCCCCTTTAGCATCCAAACAGAGGAGCCAGAGTTCAGGCAAGACTTGTTTCCCAGTGGGCCGGTGAGGCCCCTCAGCTCTTTGCTGCAGCTGCAGTGAGGTCAGGTGGCGACCCGCCATTGCCCAGCCGCCTGTGGAAGGCCGCCTTCCTTCATCTGGAATCCTGGGCTTTGCGCTGTGTGCAGGGGCGCCCACACCTCCTGGATGTTGTCTGTCCACACTCGCCCTGGAGCCCACCGCCGCCTCCTGCACTTGGGGCTGCTGCACCTCCGCCACGGTGACCAGGCGGAGCGTCAGTGCCTGCACGGCCTCCACACACTCAGCTTTCAGCTGATGTCAGGTTCTTAGGGTTTATCTGTTTTGCACCATATGTCAGAATTCAGCCTCTTTTTTCTGTACGGGGATTAAGGCCCAGGCCTTCATGCTGAGCAGTATCCCTCCCCCTCCCCATTTTTCAGATGGGTCTTACCCTGTACTTCAGGCTGGTGTGAAACTCACAGCAATCCTCCTGCGTCAGCCTCTCAAGTGCTGGAAATACAGGCATGTCGTACCTTCCCCAGATCCTAATCCTTTTTTAAATTTCATGTTGAGGGCTGGGGAGATAGCTCAGTGGAATAACTGTTTGCCTGGCAAGTGTAAGGTCCTGAGTTCAATACCTGGTACTACAAAAACAAAAAAACCCCACTGCTTAAATTTCACGTTGACACAGGGACTCTCTAACACACTAAATTGCTTAGACTGGGGTCAGACTTGCTGTGCCCTAGGCACCCCCCCATGATGGGATTACAGGGGTGGGTGTGACACTGTCACCCACAGGTCAGGCCCTTCTGCATCAAGCAACTGGACTGTCGCTTTCTGGAACCTTGGTTCTTTGCGCACTAGATGAAAAATTTCACTGAAGAGAATAGGTCATGCAGAGGTCTAGGGAGGATCCATCCTAAATGGGACCCTAACCTCAGTAAGGGAGGTGGTTGTTGCCCTGAATGTGCCCTGCTGCGAGTCTGGAAGTGTGGATGTATTTTTACCCACTCATTTTTAGAGTTACGTTTAGGATCCACAGAACTGGATAATTGTGATGCTTTTTGCTGTTTTCCTTAGAAGTTGCTTAGGAATTGCAAAATGTCTTTATGGCTTCTTAGATGGTGTTTCTTCAGGGCTTCAATCCTGTAAGAAATTTGTGAGAGGTTTTTTTTT
>PVKN010030329.1:0-12760 GCA_004027915.1 Capromys pilorides
TGAGGATCTTTCTAAAATCAAGGATTGCATCAAGGACTTGAGCTGGGATAGGTCATTTACGATGTGACTCTAGAAAGCAGAAATGGAGCTGAATGAGGGATAAACGTGCAGCTGCATCAAGGCCATTGCTAGTGGGAAGGGAGGCTCGTGGGTTCCAAGAGCCTCTAAAGGGTAGGGCATGCCTCCCAATATAGTACCAATATAGTAAACTGAAGGATAGTACGTCACTGGTCCTTCCTCCCATGGACTAAGGGTACCTCTGGGGTGAGTGACGCCTAGTATTCTAGGAGGTGTGATGCCCTAGTGTTCTGGGTGTGATGTCCTAGCACTTCAAGGTGTGTGACATACTGGTGTTCTGAGGTGTGTGACCTCCTCGAATTCTAGGGCATGTGGCCTCTAATGTTCTGGGCTTTGTGACATCCTAGTATTCTGGGTTACATACTAGAAGTATGTGACTTCTAGTATTCTGAGGTGTATGACGTCCTAGTATTCTGTCTACAACGTTTGTCAGCATGGAGCTCCGGAGAAGACTGTAGACAGAAATCAGGAGACTTCCTGTGCACCGGGAGGGCTTCTCCTGCTGCAGCTGGGGTTGGGACTATGGTGCTGTGGCTGGGCTGCTGCTGAAGAAGCACAGCAAGGTGGAAGGCAGCACTCAGGAGCCCCGGCCTTGGCAGACACCTGCAGGAAGGTGAGCAACAGCCGGGTGAGGCTGGAGTGTGGAGAAGCTCCGTGTGCTCCCAGACGCAGCCAGGCTCAGATGTACAGGAGCGGCTGTGCATAGCCCACCTGGCTGCCTTGCTCTCCCGACCTTGCCAACCCCATCTCTCTAGGGTGGAATGGGTAAAACTAGCAGATAGAGATAATAAATGTATTTAGGCAGAAAAGCAATATATTTCCTGGCCTCCAAGAGGGGACCCTTTTCCTGCCGTTCAAGGTGTCTGTGTTGCAAGGTGCAAAGGAATAAAAATATGTGATAAACCTGCAACTGGGGCTTTTCACGGAGTCTATGAGAGGGGTTGCTCATGGCTGTGCAGCTCTGAAGATGACAGATATTGGAGATGATAAAAGTGTACTATCTGCTCTCTCCCGCTTCATTCTAGTTTTCCCCCCCCCCCCTCAGGACTATAGAAAAGGTCACTGTAGAAGGCTGTAGTATATTTCAAAAATCTTTAGATTTCCTCATAGGAAACATTATCACCAATATATTTGCTTCCATTTGATGTCTGTCTCTTTAGCAGTTGATGTAGACAAAAATCTATTGTTTTAGAAGCCACTTTCCAAGTGGGCAAGTCCTGGGTAATTAAGAGAAGGAAAATAAGCAACACATAAATCAGGCAAGGGTTTCAGAGAGAGAGAAGAGGCTGTGGCGTGGCGCAGACTCTTTCACAGGCTCCAGCCCCTCCTGGAAACAAAGGCTCCAGAGGCCAGTGGCCTGGGTTTGAATCCCAGCCTTCTCAGCAGGGGTTACACAGGGGTTGTTTCTTCTTTGGATGATGGGTGACAGTGAGCACTAATTTGAAGCAACAGCGTGCGGATTAAATGATTTACTCTCAGATGCACCCTGGGCACAAAGTGTGACACATGGCAAAGGCCGTGTAAGTGCCGTTCAAGTTAGATCCTTGTGGGGCTTAGGGCAGCCCCAAGGACAGCAAGGCAGGGCAACTCCAGCAAGAGATGTTAGGAAGAATGCTTTCTCCCCAGGACCTCTAGTTTTGGCTCCATCTGGCTATGCTGCAGGCCTTCTGAGAAATGTCTGGGTGTCCCCTGCAATGTGGGGTTTGGGTGGACGAACGTCAGCTTGGAGAACACTCTGTTGATCTCCTCTCAGTATCAGGACAGGCTCAGGAGGAAGGATATCCTGCAGGGAAGCGTGGTGAGGGAGAGGCTGAAGCTGGGGGTGGAGCACTCCTTGGAACAGGTGGCAGCTTACAGAGTCACGCCCATTCCAGGACACCGAGGCAGGGCAGGGCAGGGAGAGGAGAGCTGCCGGGTATGACTGGTGCTCTGAGCCTTGCGCTCGGCACAGCCAGGCACTTCTATGCAGACGCATGTGCATAGGGCTGACGGCACTATCAGTCTATGTATAAGGCTGGCTTGCAAGGGCTGCAGTGGCAAATGACTGTACACTTGGTGGCCTGAAGTGACAGGACTGGCTTCTCTCTCAGGTCTGGAGGCGAGGACTCTGAGGGCTTCAAGGGAGAATGACTCGTGCTTCTCCCAGCTGCTTGTCACTCCCGGGGTCCCTGTTTCTGACTTCATCACTCTGTTCTCTCTCCTTTCACATGATGTTCTTTTTTAAAATGTATTTAGTACAGGGTCTACAGGGTTGCTCTACACAGATCGGACTCATAGTGATCCTCCTGTTTTCAGCCTCCTAAGTGCTGGGATTACAGGAGCGCACCACCAGGCCCAGTCTCCATTGCTGGCTCAGCGGGTCCCTATGGCGGTGCCAGCACGGCACACCAGGGATTGAATGCCAGTCCCTGCATCTGCCTAAGCAGGTGCTTTACTTCACTGAGCTATGGGGTTGGTTCACAAGCTGTTCTTGTCTCTGCCACAAATCTCTCTCTGCTTTTCTATTATAAGGACACTTGACATTGGATTTAGGGTATATCTCTATAATCCAGGATGATCTTATTTTGAGATCTTTAACTTAATCATATCTACCGTACAAAGACCTTTTCACTATATAAACCTATACTCACAAGTTCTAGAAATTAGGATGAAAACCTGTCTCGGGTGGGGCTCGCATTGCACCTTGGTGCATGCATTTGTTGTGTGCATATTTTCATGTGCACATATATGTAACATATGTATGCGTATGCACACATAGACATGCACTGTCTCTACATAATTTCATTGAATTCTGTCAGACAGATCCTGGTCTACAGAGACACAGGAGAAAGGCATCGGAAGCAGGAGTGCGTGTCCTGGAGTGGCCTCTCCTCCTGGTTACCCTTGCAGGGGGGTGGATGCAAGGGGACACAGAGCGCATGGACACAAGCAGGAAGGGAGGGCTGGGCCCCGTCCTGCCTGCCCAGCTCACCTTGGGGATGATGGGGGATCTCCACCGAGAGACCAGGCTTGAGCTTATGCACATTTCTAATGCAAATAGTCACATAGAAATCTGAATTTAGGGCTGTCATTATTTCAGCTTAAATAAAATTGCAGCATCCATATTTTGGTTAAATTCCCTTTAGCAGGGAACTACAATGTGAAAAGATCAAAGAATTATAGAACACATTGCTGAGAAGGGTGACAAGAGGAACAAGGCACAGAGACTCAGAGAAGGGACCTGGCAGGTTCATCGTTGGTGAGAAAGACTTCCTGGATCGCCACCTGCCCAGGAACACTGACGACTGTGTTACTGAACTGAAAATGAATTCTGCTCATTATTTTATGTTGCCTGAACTTGAAACTATATTGCCTTTAACAAGCAACAGATTTAATGGGCTGTAGGTAGCTAGAAATACTAATTAATAGTCTCTTTGCTAGATTGTTTGCAATATTCAAATTCAAAATGGTAATTTGAGTACAATGTCAGAGTAAAAAGGGCTCCGCCACATGCTAAGTGCTTAACATAGTGTACCTATTTCCAGGAATGCCTTAATTTTGAAGACATATTTTTCTTATGTCTTCTTTGTGCCTTAATACCAGATATGAGAATTCACTCCTGCAAGTACGCATGTGGGGTCACAGGTTGATCCCTAGTATGGGGTGGCTGGGGGTGGACATTAGGCTGCGCTAGTTGGGGTGGGCCTGGGACTCACCCAGGGGCCAGCTTTTCATTTCCCATCTCTTCCATCAGCTTCTGGCTGAGCCATGTCTGGCTTTCCCTGGAGCCTCCCCAGCTTATGCCAGTCGTGTTGAAGAGCCAATGTGTGACTCTCTAGAACTCTGTGCTCCGGAGGGTGAAGAGCTGGGAAGAGACCACTGACCTCGACAGCCCGGCTGGCAGTGCCACCCTGGATGGCCTCTGGGGCTCGGATGGTGCATGTCGCTCACCGTGACTAGGTGTTTTGTGGAAGCTGAGTGATTCCTTCTTTCTTCTGTGAGTCTGGGGTTTTGTATGTGCCAGGCCAAGAGAACCTTTTTCCCAGCCTCTTAGTATCAATCCAGTGCATCTAAGAAGATTCCTAGTAGCACGCAGGGCTCTGTGCTTGTGTTGCTGGGGAGAAGTGTGCTGCTGACTCCCAAGTGACCTCGTGTCTCCCAAAGTGGGCGTCATCTCAGGGATCCGTGGATGCAGGTTTTGTGGCCAGTGCCATGGCTTTTCTCTCTATCTTGCCTCCATTTCACAGCAGCCTCAGCAGCTGTCAAGGTCCACAGTGAATATTCCAATGTTAAATTTGATTTTCTCTGGAGGGAAACTGGAGCTCAGAGAAACGGTGCAACCTGACCCGGCTCACCTGGCTTTTACTTAGGAGAGTGGAAATAATGAGCTGCTGTCTGCAGCTCAGAAGAATGCCACAAAGAGAGAAGTCGGCCCTGAGAATTTCACCTCGCTTCCCATTCTCTGGAGAAAGATGTGGCTCATGTCGGAGGCTCAGTCTACACCTTTGCAGGGGAGGATATTGTGTCCCACATGCAGATCTTAGGAGGATGCAGGATATAGGATGCCCCAAGCCATGCCACCTGCACCTGCTTCACAGGTCCTGGGAGAATTCTAGCTGCTCCCATCAGTGCTGGCTTCAAGTTCCAGTGTCCTGTCTCTGATGACAAAGCCCGAAGACCTGTTCCAATACAGAGCACAGCAACAATCAGAGCTCTTTGTGTAACAGTGCTTTAGAGAGAAATAAAATCCTCCGGATGAGATGTCAGCTTTTGTTTGATAAATTGCTTGAGCCTGGGTCACTGGGGCTGTGGAGACTTTCACACATTCAGCCTAACAGCAACAAAGACAAGGCAAGTGAGGAAGAGATGAACACATTCCAGGCCAGGATGATGGCCCAGGCCTCTGGCTCCTGGCTCTCGCTCTTCAAAGGCACCCAGGCGAGATGACGCCAGGGTGGATGTGCATTTGGAATCACCGTCTTTCCCTCCAGGTCTGCTCTGTCCCACTCAGGGCTGCCGTTGTCTTCTTGTTCTCACAGCTCTGCCCCTGGGGTCACCATAGAATGAAAAGACAGAAGAGAGAGGAAAGCTGGACTTTAACTCACGTGGGACATCCAGTTCCTCCTGGTAGAACCACAGAGCTGAGCTGCTCACTGACAGTAACACCAAGGGCATTAGAAGAGGCTGCACATGAACTATGCATCAAAATGTGCCAGGCAACAAGGAGCCCCTACACGTACCCTGCTGTTTGGGTAGATATTCCCATTCCACAGGCCAAGAACCCCCAAGACAGCCCCAGGGGGCAAACTGACTTGTCCCACTAGTGGGATAATAACTGCGGAAGACTGTATAGCCATTCCTGCCATGGATGGTGCTGATTTGGGGTTGTTTCTCTTACAATTTTTTGACACAGTGGTGGAGCAAGAGTGTAACAGTGCAGTCATTCTAACTCTCACTTCCCATACAGCCTTCAGTAAATCCCCTGACCTATCCAGAACCTCCTTCTACGGTAGGCGTTGTGAGATGACCCTGCCCATCTACACCCTAACATAAGTGCTCCATGCACAGTTTTAAACTGGGCCAGGCTAAGCGAGGATGCTCAGTAGGACAGTTGTGCTGAAGGTTTTTTGGCTCACAGTGTTCTCCACAATATAGAGCCTCTGTGCTCCGTTTTCGTCATCCACTTCAGTAGCTCTGCCTGTCAGTGAGGGTTTGGAAGGCACCAGACCCTGGGGCAAAGCAGCCTGGGCAGAGAGGTTGTATCTTAGGGTATGGAGAAGGGCGATCTCTACAAAGTCCGAAAGATGGACGACCTGCGTGCAAGGCATGCTTAAGAAGCAGGGTCAAGTTGGATGTGGGGTGGGTGGAGACCATTGCAGGGACCTGGGAAGAAGGATATGGAGCACAGAGCAGCTGTGGGAGACTTGGCCCCACATAGTGCACTGAGGTTGAGGGATCCCACCCTACTGCATGCACAACTGGTCCCTGTTCCATCACCACACTCCTACCTATGTTTGGTGATTGTAAGTGAGATATTTCTCCTTTTTTAAAACTTCCCTTCATTCTTTGCTATTTACAGATGGTGGTAATCAGATAGGGTGGAATTAGGCTACTTGAAAGTCAGTCATAATAACAATTGCATACAGAACAGGGTGGCACAGACTTTTGAATCTGGAACTCTGGAGGATGAGACAGGAAGATCACAAGTTCAAGGCCAGCCTGGGTATCTTAGAGACTGCATGAGACCCTGTTTCAAGATAAAACAAAACAAATAAAAAATAGGTGAAATATAGCTTAGAGAGAAGGCCTTGAGTTCAATTTCCAGTACTGTCATCAAGCGTTGTCTGCAGTAGGGCAAGATTTGCTATAAATAAGGATGGATGGTGGAGTGAGGATAAACAAAAGCTGGAATGCTGAGGTCCAGGCGGGGACACCTTGGTGGCACAAAAGCACTTCCAAAACCCTAAAATTATCATTCTGCCCTGAGCTGCATGACAGCAACATAAAAGAAAGATCTAGGCTCAGAGCTCCAGGTTATGTCTGGATGTACCCTAAGTCCTCGCACGCTGAGGCTGGATCTCGTAGAAAGCCACTGGGTTATGGCAGCACAGTGCTGTCAGTTGAACTGGGTCATCACTGGCAGGAGCTAAAGCCACAGCCTCTTCCTCTTCCTCCTCCTCCTCCTCCTCCTCCTCCTCCTCCTCCTCCTCCTCCTCCTCTCTTTCTTCTTCTCTCTGCTTCTTGGGTGCCATGAGAGAGCAGCCTCGCACTGTGCCACCCTTCCACCATGCCAGCTTTGCTCCCCTCTGCCACCTCTGCCCGTGGCCAGCCAACCATGGCCCCTTTCTAAAACCCATGAGCCAAAATGAACTTCTTCTCTTTTAATTTGAGGGTATTTGGTATTCTGTCCCACGATAAAGAAAATGATGAAGACAATCTATTTCATTCACATCCTCTGAAAACTCAAAGTACAGGGAGAGATGTAGCCCGCAGTGAAGGTCAGGACGGGGCTGGTTGCTCAGGGCTGCCACAACATGTTACCAAAAGCTAGACGAATTGAAAAAAAATTACTTTCTCCTGGCAGTTGGAGAGGCTACAGTTCGGAGATGAAGATGGCGCAGGACCTCGGCCTCCATGGAACCCAGAGATGACCTCCTACCTTCACCTGCTCTAGCTCCTGCAGTTCTCAGCAACTCTGCTTCTTTGTTTGCAAAAACACTGCCCTGATCTGATCCTCCATCATCGCACAGCTCTCCCTAAACATGTCAAACTTCTTCTTTCTACAACACTGTGCAATAGAACAACCACTGCTGAATGCCTATGATCTTGTTTTGGCTTTTTTTTGAAATTGTGTATCATTTCTAAAGTCCTATCTATTATTTTTATTCTCTTTTAAATAAAAACAAAAGATAAAGTTGACATTTGTAGCACAAAAATAAATAAAAATATAGATTTATTTTTTTACAGTCACATAGCTATATTGAGTTGGGGGTCCACTCTCTTCTAGCTGACTTTGTCTTAATGAATTATATCTGGCAATCATCCCATTACCGAATAAAGTCACCTCCTGAGCTGCTAGAGTCTAGGATTGTAACACCTGCAGGGTATGATTTAGCACTGGAACAAGGAGTTGAAGGTCACGAGGTTGGGCTCTGGGGTCGACAACCTCGCTTGCAAGCCGACTCAGAAATGGTCCCCCATATGACCTTGGACTGGTTACTACTGAATTTCTCTGGGCCCCAATTTCCTAATCTGTACATGAATATTCTTAAGAGTATGTTAATTCATGTGAATTAAAAATGTAACTGAGATTGTGTTGTGTATACAAAGTGATTAGAAGTTGCTTAACAAATGGCATGCACTGTGTTTGCAGCTCACGGGTGTATGAGATTTGGAGGTGTCTCCAAGGCCATTCTGCCAGCCCATGGCAAGACTGGAGCTCAAACTCTGACGTTATGCTGTGTTCTAGATTAGTTAATTGTCCTCTGTATGTTAAATATCTTTAAAAAAAAAAAACTAACAGAGAGGAAAGGAGAAAGAAAGGAATCTAGTTTGTTAAAAAATAAAAGAGGTGAACTCAAAAAGTAACTATGGTTAGCATCCAAAGCAGTTGAATTATTATGAAAACACAATTAACCATTGAGTCCCATAAAACATGGACTCTACTCTTGAGAAGGATCGCTATTTGTTTTGCCCACTAATGAATCCTTGCTACTCAGACCAGTGCTTTACAAATGGGCCCATGCTGTAATTTAGCATTGCTCCTGCTAGCCATTTCCTTTAAGGAAGCAATTAAGCCTGAGCAAAGATTTAGTTATATTAATTTTTACTGAAGGATGGATTAGGGAGCAAAACTAATGGCAGCGGCCTGAATGCACATTAATGAGAAACTGATTAGATAAACTGCAGCCCTACAGCAACAAGGCAGAGCACCATTTATACCAAGGAAGATAATACCACCAAACATGTTCCTAGCTTAATCCCCACCCAGAACCTACAACTTTGCAGCTATGATTAAGGTTAAATACCTTGAAGTGGAGAATTATCCTAATTATCTACGTGGGGCAATCTGAGCACACAGGTCTCTTCAGAGTGAAGAACATTTCCAGCGTGATCAGCCAAGGAGAGGTGGCAGTGGAAGAGTCAGACAGATGCTACTGTGTGGCTTTGTAGGCGGGACATGGAGCCAAGAGATGCAGAAGGCCTCTAAGAGCTGGAGCGGTCCTGTGATACCCGTGACCCTCGGGACTGGAAGGGAAGAACCATGTGCTGAGGGAAGCCACTAAATATGGGAATCTTCGCTACAGTAGTAAGAGGAAACTTAGATAGCAAACTCATCCTGCCTTTTGGCACAGCAGGGATGTGACGCAGATGCCGCCAGCAGGCAGGGAGTTGCCTGCATTCATAATGTTGGCTTGGGGTAGAACAATAAATGCGAAGCCAGCTTCATTACTACCAAGGCCAGACAGAGTGTCTAGTTATTTGGCTTGAGGTCCAATCCAGAAGCTTGAGGGCTAAACAGGAGAATGAGCTGCTGATCTCCCACCTCCGCTATAATAGGAAATGGATTAGCATGAGTGAATGCTCACAATGCCTTTCAAAGAAAAAAGGCTGCTCTCAAAATAGCAGATGTGGTAGAATTCTTTTTATCATTTTGTAATTTTATTTACCCAGCCAAGGAACTGGAAGAATACAATCTGATAACAGTCATTTGGGAAGACGGGATAATATGAATGTTAAATGATTTTGTTTCTCTGTTATTCTCATTTCTCTGCAATGGACATACTTTAATTTGGAAATAAACTATGAGCTTGAAGAGAAAGTGCAGGTGAATCACCCCCATGGGCTGGGGTAGACAGTGGAACCTTTTTATCCGAGCTGAGAAACTCAACCCGAGAAACATGGGCTGCATTCCAGGCTGTCCCAGGTTTTCTGCTTCTCTCTTGCAAGCGGTGACAACTGCCTTTGATGCTATCTCTGCCATGCCTTATTCGTTCTTCGGCACAGCCAGTTCAGTTAAAAATGTGCTGACCCCACCAAAAAGGCAGGCGCTGGGCCTGCCTCCCTGGGGACACTTCCTGTACAGCTATGGGACAAAACTCCTCAGAGCTTGTAAATCCCCTGCCTTTTTTAATTCACCATTTCGTGGGGCAGAGAATAGTACATGCTCCTGGGCCATGCCATCCATCTTGGGGTGCTTGAGCAAGGCCTCTATATTTTGCATCTCCCTCCTCATCTGTAAAAGGGATGTAGCCCCTCATGGCCCACAGCGACCATAAGCATAGAAATTCCTTCAACATGAAAAAATGCCAGTACATCCAGTACGAAGCTTCACTCTCATATTCTAGGTTCTTTCTGCCACCACGTTAACCCTCTATGTGCCTCTGTTTCTTCATCTGAATGACAGGAATAATGGCACCAGCTATATTTCAGCCTTGCCACCAGCGTGAATCAGACCACCACTCTTCAAAGTTCAGCTGCCACTGGATGTAAGAACGGTGTCCTTGGACGATCACCTGCAATTCCAGGGGGTGTGGAATCAAGCAGGTCTTTAATATGCCATGACAGAGCCATTAAGACAGCATGCCAGGAGAGAATGGAGGATGTAAAATAACGGGATGCCAGAAGAGCCCCCTACCAGCAACTGTGGGAAGAAATTATCCATTTCCAAGGCATCATAGAGTTCTACAAACTGCACTCATGTTGTGGGGGGATTTTTCAGAGGATTTTGTTAATAAGTTAAAAAGAGACTGTCATGTTTTATGTCCTAGTGTGTTGGAAGGGACAGAGTGACTTCCTTCTCCTGACTTGGGAAACTAAGGAGGTCACTGGACATTTGATACGGGGCATAGAAGTGCACAAACTCACATCAGTTAGGTGATAATGTCCCATCAATTGTCCTTGTCACCAACAGAGGCTGCTTCCCAGAGTCAGCATCTGTCATCAGTAAGAGCGACTGAACACACCTTTTTGCATCTTTCAGCAATTTTTTTTCCCTGTGGGTTCCTCTGGTTATGCGCAGACACAGTGTGGGCCTGGGCATCACAGGCGTTAATAAAGACAAATTCTGACGGTGACAGTTGCCACAGTCAGGCTGGGATGCCTCAGGAGTGGAGGCTCACAGTCCACCCAGCCATCCTAACGCTTTGTTTGTTCTGGGCTTCACAGATGGTTGGGTGGCCATGGCGAACTCATCTTAGTTTTCTTTTTTCATGATTATTTCCCCTCTGAAATACAAGTCCATGGCAGCATAGAATCCATCTGCTTTCGTGAGCATCCTGCTCTGAGGTGACCCTCGGAGTCTGCTAGAGAAGTTTGCGTGTTAACCACGCTGTGGGCTCCTCTGAACACATCTGCCAAAACCCGCACAGATTATCAGTATCAGAGCTCTGGGCTAAATCAGGACGACCATGGTCTGATGAAGCCATTGCCAGCCATGGGTGGTTTTTAAGAGGATGTGTGCCAAGATCCTGCACAGGGAATTTGGGCACAGCAATGAGCCCCAGTTGCTTACCCCAGTGTCAGCCCCATCCTCTCCTGAGTGCCAGCCTCACTGAAAGCTCACCAGATCCTTAAGTAGAGAATGCAGGGTGATTCTGTGCCCTGGGAGCCCCTTAGGCCCAGCCAGTCTTCCCATCTGCGGATTCTTGGACTGAGCACTTCACCTCTGTCTTAGAACTCAGTTGTCACCCATGTGGCCCCAGGGTCTGTGTCCTCACACCAGGGTCATCAAAAGCATCCAAATTGCCTTTTCCCCTTTTGGTCTCTCTCCAGCCAAGCCCTTTCACAAGCCCTGGGTGTATAAATAGGACTTGAATCTTGCACCACCCCGCGCACTCATGGCTCTCACCTGCAGGTGCTGACATCTTTAGGATGCACGCAGCTCAGAATTTGCATGGAAGATCAATCACTCTGTGATCCAACTTTCCCCTTTTCTTAAACCCCTCAGGTTTAATCCCTACCAAAGAGTCCTGTATTAACCTCTGCACTTATCTCAGCTTCCCAAAGATGTACAAGCTGCTCGCTTTGCAAAGCCTTTGCTTAACAGTTTCTCTACTTGCAGTGCCTATCCCGATCTGTGTGTCTAGAGACAATGAAGTTATTTTGATGGATAATACAGATTCAGGGACCATTTTCCTAACCCTAACCCTAACCCTAACCCTATCCCTAACCTAACCTAACCTAACCCTAAACTTAACCCCAACCCAACCCTAATCCTGACGCAGTTCCACTCTCAAAGGGCTGCATGGCTTTGGGGTTCGCTCTGTCTATATCTCCCAGTATAAGGAGGTGATACCAGGGATCTACACCATAGGAATCTCACGAGGACCACAGAGTCAGTACATGCCAAGTCCTTGTGTCAGGATGGCCCCTGGGTTGTCCATATGTAGATAGTTAGGACATGATGCTGGGACCGCAGCCTTGGTTTTAGCTGGGGGTGCTGAGATGTGCAACTACTCAGGCTCCTCTTCATGCACATAAAAAGTCACCCAGGAAGGGGCCCGGCAAGGCACGTGTCCACAAGCTCCCTGAGGCTGCTGACTGTGGCTCATGGTGGGGAACCTGGCACCACTGAATGAATGAATGTAGCTGTTCCTGTGGACACAGTGACCTGCACCAGCTTTGCTATTGCTGGAGTGTGGCCTGCATTTCCTAGCACAGATGCTCTCTGGGGCAAACATCCCTGAGTGACACTGCTGGCTTGTCACGCTTTCCACGGGCAAGGGTGTCATTGGACACACCCGCTGCCCAGATGCTTATGAAATAGCTTCAAGTCTCGTATGCTCACAAATTTTGGGGTGAGATTTCTTGCTGACAGAGCCTCGTCTGCGCTTGACAGTGAAAGGCTCTTTAAGCTTTGCCAATCTGGTAAAGGTGAGATGACAGGTCCCCTCTGCTCTTCTGCATTGGTAGGTATCCAGTGAATTATGGCAGGAAGCAGCTGTGCAACATATTTACTGCCCATGGTTATGTCCTTATGTCACATATTTATGTTGGGAGAAGTTGTAATATTTGTTTTGGATATTTGTTGGTATTTAGGTATCAAACTCAGAGTCAGGAAATTTGTATGATGCCTGATTTGAGTGACAAACACATGCATTTCTTAAATATGGACACAACAAGCCCAGCTAAAATGTGAGTCACTGTGGTAATAGTAAGTCAAAACTGTAAGTGAGAAATTTTGTTAATTTTTCTATCATAT